>JBCAUG010667446.1:0-13759 GCA_038406175.1 Haplosyllis leylae | reverse complement strand
GTACCAGATGCGGCAGGCGACACAGATGCTGCCTCACTTGAACCGCTGAACGTGAAGAGGAAAGAAGGAAAAATTTTCCCACCCACCGTCCCCGTCAGCGCCAAGCGTGAATTGACGATAAAAAGGCAATTTTAGCTGCTCAGCATCACCCACCAGGAAGGCATCGGTGGTGGTGAGCAGCGAGGGGTCCCCTGTGAGGCTCCCACCGGAGTCATCACAGTGAGGACCAGACCTTCACTGCCAGCTGGTCCGAACCTAGAACCTAACCAGAGCGAACGCAATGAGAATGTAACGTTGTCTTTAAGTTATTAAAGAATAGAAAGTGGAATGGGAATGCAGAGAGCGCATGCTCAGCGGTACCAGATGCGGCAGGCGACACAGATGCTGCCTCACTTGAACCGCTGAACGTGAAGAGGAAAGAAGGAAAAATTTTCCCACCCACCGTCCCCGTCAGCGCCAAGCGTGAATTGACGATAAAAAGGCAATTTTAGCTGCTCAGCATCACCCACCAGGAAGGCATCGGTGGTGGTGAGCAGCGAGGGGTCCCCTGTGAGGCTCCCACCGGAGTCATCACAGTGAGGACCAGACCTTCACTGCCAGCTGGTCCGAACCTAGAACCTAACCAGAGCGAACGCAATGAGAATGTAACGTTGTCTTTAAGTTATTAAAGAATAGTCCTACTACAAGCCCCACAACTAGTCCAACAACAAGCCCAACAACAAGTCCAACAACTAGCCCAACAACATCTCCCTTAATTTGTCAAAAAGGAAGAAAACAAGCAGTTAGTGGTGGTGATGACATAAATTACTACACTGATGTGGAATTGTTGAATGGTTATCTTCACACTGATCAAGTAATGAATCATCAAATTGACCAATTAGCTGTTGCTGCAATCTATAATGGTGATGGTGAGTACAAAACTGTCTGATCTAAGAGGGTCCTAGTTATACTAAGAGATGAAGCTTTAATCTTCCTATGATATCAGGCCACAGCATCCACTCTGAGTGTGTTCCATGTTGATTGTGTCAGCAGCTCTGCCAGGTTAAATTTTGAGGTTGTCTCACATTTAGCTCATTTCGGAAGATAATTATTAACTGATTTTCACATATAGCATACCAAATTGAAGCTCAGAAGATTCTTAACAAGATAGGAATGACTTTGTAATGCCTAGATACTGCTAATAGGCCAAAAAACAGGAGGAAGTGTCAAAAGATATAGATAACACATTGTAATCTTGCATGTTACACTGGTGTTGTACACTCTTGACACCAGATGTCCATGATGTAACATGGTTACATTAAAATATACAGAGGCTTCATCTCTTAATTAATTCAGGATACTCTTTGGTCTCATTTATTCTTGAAATCTATTTCAGCGAACAAAGACACACATTTTCAAAATGTATTTTAAAATACACTGATCGAGTATTGCTTGTGTTGTTTGCCAGGACTGGACCTGCAGTACTATGGAAATGTAACCGTCTCCATTTCCGACGATCGCGGCGACAGTGCCATTACGTATTTCAGCAGAATCCAGTTCACGCTCAGCACTGGCGCAGTCGGGCCCATTGCGGTCACCTTAACCGCACAGGGACCAGAGGGGCAGACTATTGGCAGCCCAATAACAGTAAGTAGAAAATCCTTCACTTCCATCAATTATTTATTTATTCGGTCAAAAATCTCTCCTGTCTTTTAGATATTAGTTGTGCTTGTGAGATAGAAGATGCAACTTCCCAGAAAATTGGAGATTTTTAATGGATACCATAGTAACGACATTTTGATATTGGGAATAGTTACATCTTTCGAAATCTCATTTGTAGTCATGATTGTCCTAAA
Source organism: Haplosyllis leylae (assembly GCA_038406175.1). NCBI lineage: Eukaryota > Metazoa > Annelida > Polychaeta > Phyllodocida > Syllidae > Haplosyllis > Haplosyllis leylae. The sequence continues at coordinate 11,924 of JBCAUG010667446.1, read as the reverse complement.
ATATTGTGTGTAAACAACACGAACGGTGCACAATTTATACGATGTTAAATTTAGAATGACAGCTGTGCCGAAATTCACACAGCTTTCTTGCTGGTGTTGTATTCTTTGGATATTTAGTAGGAATTAGACGCAGAGGAACTGAGACTTTATGAAAATTGTATCCTCTGGTCTTTCTTTAGAAATTCATTTGAAATCACCGTTTGCTCAAAGTGTTTCCGAATTAGCTACCAACTAATATTTTTTGGCGAACACGGAGTTTATTTGGTGAAACATATCTCCTGTCTTTTAGATAATTGTATTCATCCTTTAAATTATTTTACTGCTATTAAAATTTTTATTCACTTCATTTTCCGTTTGTTATTTCTGGTAAAATATGGTTTCACCTGATTTCTTTATGAACACAGAAATATCCATTAGAACCACTTTTCAGTACACTGATGAAACCGTTCCTTGTTTTAGCTTTCTGTCAGAGATGGAGTTCGGTATTCTTCCTCGCATGACGAAGATAACCGAGCCGTATTCGAGCAGTTGATGAGTGAAGATGTTGCGACACTGTCTCTCACATTTGAGGCTCGTTCTCACTTGAACTTAAGAATCGATGTTATCGAGTACTGTTACCAATTCTGTGAGTATAAAAACTTGTCTTTTAATTTGTTTTTGACATCTTGTGTCGACCGTCAGGATTTTGTACAGAAATTTCAGAGTCACCTTTTTTGACTTCTAGATTACATTAAAGTTTCTCATGGAAAGCTTCGCAAAAAATCATAGTCTACACAGTGAACCACTTTCCAAAACTTAATAATCTATCTGAGGCATCAGTTCGAAGTTCCCTGTGTACAGTAAAACATGATGTTGCACCACACAAAAATGGATGATCGTTTTAGGGGAGAATATAGGGATAGTAATGAATATTGAATGTGACGTTTATCAAAAGCAAACATATTACTGTTAATGATCCAATAATTTCCTGAGACGGTTGTGTATTCTGTTTCTCAGATTGTGAAGGATTAGAGGAAGTAACCGCCGAAGGAAACTACACAGTTCTCATCAACGAGGAAGTTGCCAGTAAGACCCATTTTTCATCGAGTGTACCCAAAACTATTTTAACTGAAGCATAAATAAATTTCATAGTGGACCATTCCACAAGTGTGCTCTAACAGAAGTAAATCCAGTTTACTTTTGGACCATCTTTTTACTGCTGCTTTCTCCGGGGATAGCCTTCTATTGTTTTCTTCCGCATACATTTTGTTTTGATGTTACGTGAAGCAGCTCTTTCGGCCCAGTACATTGGCACTGTAAACAAATGTTACAGGTGACTTTGAAAACTTCCCTGTTGACGATGAAACCGAGGTTATCATTTATGATGAAAGATTTGATAATACGTTTACCTACCTTGGTGAGATCTACTTCTACGTACTGAACGGACCTGTCGATGTCACCATCACTGCCTTCCTGAGAGACAACCCAGACGACAACTTAGATTATACTTTCCAGGTAAAATAATAAACTGTCTAAATAGTCTCAGTCACTTTTACCGAACTTTGTGTTAAATAAATTATGTCAGTGAAATTCCGCCATTAAACGCTCTTGGAAAAGAATAATTTTGCCCTGTCGAGTAGTTTTAAAGAAGAAAATAAAATCACTTCAGATTGGTTCCGTCAGTGGGTTCTTTGACAGCAGTGATTACGGTGACATACAGAGTTTGGATTTCTTACCCTCTGGACTTCCGGTCTATCTGGATGACTTGACTCAGAGAAGTATTCTCAAACTCACGATAAAGTTCGAGAATCAGGCACCACAGTCCACAGTGGATGTCGTGGACTTCAGTGTCAAATTCTGTACAAGCCCAGAGGAAGAGAAAGGTACAGGACAAGCAGCATATTATCTTTGACTATCAAGAAAAAGTTGATTATTTATGAATAGTGAAAAATGTCCAGAAAATGCTTGCACTGAAGTTATATTATTTGTATTTGGTCTGCAGTCTGTGATGGTGAAAGCGTGGAAATAAACGCAGAGACGTTCACAACCGTTGAGGAGTCACACCAAGTCAGAGTTATCACTCTTCAAACCCAAACATGGGATGATGCCAGGATATTCAACAACACTGGATTGTTCAGTCCACTACCGGTAATAATAAAGTGTAGAAATATCTGAGAATTTTTTGGGGAAAATATGTTTAAGATTCAAGATTGAAATATTTTATTACCACACTTAATATTAACATTCCTATGTATGTTCAACTGGATTGCAATAATATATGTACAAGTTAATAGTCCACTTAGGTAAACTATCATCAAATGGATCAAATAAAATTTGCTTTGGTTTTAGAATAGTTGAAACAATTAAATATCATCACTTAACTTTTGTACTTATTCAGATTACATTTGAGTTGGATGGCACCGCCACTGCAGCAATGAGCATCAGACGTATTGAGGCGGAAGTCCAGGGAACAAACCTGATGCTCATGAAAATATTCCTATTCAGGGAATCAGATTCTTCCAACCTTAATTTTCTGGTAAGAGGAATGTTTTACGTGCGCGAGATCTACACCGACATAAAGTGAAACTGAAACACTCGGTCATTGAAAACAATTTAAACCTTCCTTGTTTCCAAGAAAATGTAACTTAAGGCATGTTCACACAGAGCGTCAGGGTCACGTCAACGTCACCATCAACGTGGTGACGGGTAAATGGGTAAGCAACCCATTCTGCCCGTCACATTGCCATCAAAAAGATCAAAGGTACCGCCCATCAATGTTACATTGACATGACGGTGTCACTGAGTATGAACAGGGCTTTATTCTAAATTCATGAAAATGTCAAAGACAACGTCATATTTCACTGAACAGAATTTGTTTCACGTCCACTATCCTGTGTGTTATAGCTTCAGCGTTGTTTTGAAATAAAAAGAGAGTAGGAATAGCTCTTGGGAGAAAATTAATCAAGAACCACCCTTACTTTCTTGTATTTAGTTTCTACCCTTTCATTTCCTTTTCTTTTATTTTGAACAGTGAATTGAATCAAATATATGTGTATTTCAATTCTCAATGTGGATTGAACACTTTGTCTCAGAGATTTTCCACAACCTTCTTTTTCGACAGGTTTGTTTTTCTCGATGCTTTGAATTACATAAACCAGGTTTCCTATTCTCTCCTTTAGGCATACTCAGGTTACGACCAGCCTGATTCTGACTGGAAGAAAATTACAGCATTTGTCGACTCTCCCAATAATTATGATATCACTGGTTTCAAACTGAAATTCCTCGGTGCAGATGAAATCACTGAGGCTGAAATGCCTATCAGCGTACGAAATCTGAAGGTGGAAATCTGTCTCGGTATGTTGCAAATGTGATCACACTTCAGTGCCGTCTGTGTTCAGTTTCTTTTTAATGAAAACTATAGTTTCATCCAAAAGATTTCTTGATAATGTCAACGAATGCTTTTCCATTTATCTGAATTTTTTTGGAAAAGTTAAAAAACACGTGATATTTTTCTCCCAAAAATCGCAGAGGGTCTGTGTGAGATGTCCAATCTTGAGGACTACCTGCGCAGGAGCTACAGCTTCAACGCCACGAACTCTGAAGGACAGAAGTACCCGGTTTTGCAGGATTTCTATGCCGAAAGGACAGACGGTGAACCGCTACTGAACGAAGACAATGAAGTTCTGGTCAACTACCTGCAGCCTAACGAAACGTTCAATGTCAAGTTGTACTACGAGCTTGTCACTATGTGCACTGAATGGTAAGGATTACGTCTTTGAGATGCGTTCACACTGCCTGACATTGAGACAGACACAGAGACTGAGACAGGCACGGGTACCAATAAATTACAGCAGGACCCTGTGGAAATCTGTATTGGTGACTGTCTCTGTGTAGTATGAACACCTCCAAATAATTCTGTGCAACCCATATTGTATCGGTCTCTGCATCAGCATCGGATCAGGGTTGAGCAGTTTGACCATACCATTAAACAAATAATCGAAGGCAGATCGAAAATGTACAGTAAGGCGGGAATACCCTTGGAGTGGGGAACTAGCTTGTTATTTTGTAATACTATGTCAAAGAAATCAACAAATAACTTCGAATTGAAAGAATTTGGAAGACTGATGATATTTTCATATCACTTTCATATCACTATCTTCTACTCCGAACCAAAAGCTGTGGATTTGAAACAGTACTGCACTGAAATACAACTACAGGTTGTTTTTCTTACACTTGGAATCAAACGCTCCAGGTCCTTTAATTTTACACACTGTCATTGAAATTTTAAAACATTGTCTTTTCCTACTTCAGCAACTGTGACTATGGATGGTTCAAGTGCGCGGAGCCCTACGTCTGTGGCGTGAGGGAGTGCGAGGAAGGCAGGATTCAGAAGGTCACAGGTCTCAACGACAAGAACTATGAAACTAAAGTCGTCAGAACGGATGGTATCCCGGTCACGGAGGATATCAGTGAACTCTACACAACTGGTTTGTTCAATCACGTATTCCCAAATAATCGTGTTTTTTTCCAAAATACACTTTAGACCAATTGGGCCAATTGATCTACATGATTTAATAGCTACCTCACTAACCTACTGATGCTAACTATCAAATTGCCCTGACTATCAATTTATACATCATCATAAATTATATGGCAGTAAGTCTGAAAAGTTGGCGAACATTGATAGACATCTCTCCATAAATGTGTAGCAGTATCATACTATGAAAGAAAAAAGTCACGTAACCATAGATGCTGAAACAACCACGAGATAATTAGGTCCAATTGGTTTAAAATTTATTTTGAAAAAAACTCGATTGTTGGCACTGAGCATCCCAATCCTTTCACGAGAACTAGCGTATTAGCGTATTCGGAGTCCGTTATTCCTCTAAATTGAGCATCAGACGGCAATCTTTAGTGAAAACCAGTTAAAACCAAAACAGATTCTGGTCAATTCACAATTGTAAGTTCTGATGCACTCAGAGGCACACTTTCCTGATATGTGGAGACATACACCGGAAATGTCTTGACTTTCGCAGGTGTGACGTTCTCTGACGTTTGGCCGATAGACGTCGTGGTGTCAGACACCCGTGGGGATGCGGCCGAGACGATGCTCAACCAGATCCGCTTCACCGCCGTCGATTTGTCTACGCCAGTCGCGATCAGCGCCATGAATCCTAATGGCTTTACAATCACATTCGCAGACGGAAGCAACTTCATTGAAGTACGATATTCCAGTTCTTCGTATGATAAAAATATCAATGAATTTAACCACGTGTCTTTCTAAGAAAATTTATGAGGCTAAACTTAAAGCACTTTAAGGCAAAGTTCTATTCATCGGAAGAGGCAATTATTGTTGCTGAAAATTACGTCCTTTGCTTATTGTTTGCAAAGCCAATCAACTGAACAAAGGACATGATTCTCAAGAGACCTGCCAAAATGACAGGTCGGATTCAAATCAAGGTTCTGACTACATTGCCATTTTTCTTTCTTTGATTTCTCTTTTCTCAGGACAACACATGAAAATCTAAAGTGTGCAATCGGTGGAAAATTAATATTTCTTTTCAATTGAAGACTTAATTTGCACATATATTCAAGCAAAACCTCAAACATTGAAGAAGACAAAATGCAATGTAGGAAGAACTAGAAAAATGCAATATTTTCAACAAAAAAAATTCTTGTAGTGTAATTAAAATTTAAATCTTCAGTTGGAAAGAAATATTAATTTTCCACCGATTGCACACTTTAGATTTTCATATGTTGTCCTGCATGAATGCGACCTTTTCAAAGGCTTGGCTGATAAGAATTTCACAAAGAGTCACAGGTGAAAGTTCAAAATACGCTCCTTCCAAAAGGGTTAGTGCTGCACAACAACATCACTTTGTTTCACAATAGTAAGCTCTTTATTTAATTAAATGGTACTGTGTTCTTAATAATAGTAGATTGATAAAATAGTTCTGGAAATAGAAGTCTATTTCCGCCATTTCTTGACCTCAGATTGTACAATTGTGTGATAAAATTGAGGAACAATAAATGTTGTGTGAGGTCAACGCTTGACCTCTTAACCTATCCCACTCTAAATTAAAAATTATCATTTCACCTTCTCTCTTCTTGATACCTAGATTAAACGTCAAAATTCCCTGGTTATTAAAGCCACAAATAGTGTCTGGGAATTCTATTCAAGTAAACTTCACCTGGAATTTTCTTTGTAAATGGACCACTACGGAAAAGGTACAACTGTGTGACTAGTCTTCAAATAATAATGACAAAGACAAGAAACTGCATGAAATAAGGTTAAAATCAACTCTACGCAGAACCAATTATATATATTTACTTCACTAATAGCTCAAAAATGACTACACCATCGACAACAGTCATGAAAGTTGGAGACTACACGATTAACGTGGCCACTCATATCGGCAGTGGGGCAATTGGTGTTGTTCATACTGCAACTGATGCTGCAGGGAGAGATGTGGCCGCAAAAAGAATCTGTGGAAAAGATCAGAACAAAATGGCGAAGATCACAAAAGACTTGCACAAATTGCTTCGACTGAAACACAAATATATTGTGGAGTTTTATAATGTAAATCAGGTTCGGGAATCAGTGTGGATTTTCATGGAATTTTGCCTACACCGAGACTTAGGAGAATTTTTTCGCTGCGAACAGTTAACTGAAAGACTGAAAATAGATATCATGATTCAGATGGCAAAGGGAGTTGAATATCTTCACAGGAACAATATCATCCACAGGGATATTAAGCCATCCAACATCCTGATCAGTAGTGACAACCCAATTATTATAAAGCTGACTGATTTTGATTTCAGTAAATTCCTTGAAGACAACTGTGATACCTCACTGATGACCACTAATGTAGGAACCCCTGCGTTCAAAGCTCCTGAATTTTTCCTCCAGACTGAAGATAGGAAGATCCAATACCACAGAAATGTGGACATCTACGCCTTGGGGTTGACGTTTCTGGCCATGATTCAAGAAAACAAAGGGCTGGTACCACGGATTGAAACTGCAGTAGATGATTCTGAAGTGTACTTACCAATAGGTAGATTGATTGCTGAAAGAATCAGATACAATAGAACACAGTTAGAAGTGGTACCAAGGGTAGTCATCACTAAAAAATCCTACTTTCGCAAACTGCTCCGTAGGCGAAATTCAGTCTCCGAAGACCTTGCAACTGATGAATCCACAGTCTTTTCAAAAGAATTACGAAAACTGATCAGATGTATGACATTTCATGCTCCAAGGGAACGAGCTACAGCTAGTGAAGTTTTGTGGGACCTACAGATCATTGAAATGGAAGTAAGTTGACCCTCATTATTTTGTAATTTTAACTTAATGTATCTGAAAAAGTTTTCAAAATATGACCTGGTAACAGCTGGGCCCCAGCTCTTGCTTCTTATATTTCTATCTATAGTTTTGACGAATTTGACGACAAATTCATCTACAGTATTTAGAAGCAACACTAAAGAAACACTACAATTCAGGATGAACTGAATAACTACGTTTTTTTTTCTTTGGAATATTTTTTGCGAACATAAACTAATTTGAAAGATATATTGTAGCAGATATGGGTATCCACTTTTTCCTTCTCTTTGCATCAGACCAATTAAAGCAAACACTGCGGTCTTTTCCCTTTTTCAGCATACCGTTTCGTCAGCATTAAAAATGTAGTACTTGTAGTACTTCTTTGACGATGTCAAGTATTCAACAGGTGACAGTCAATAAATAGCTGTTGGAATGTGTGTGCAGTTGCGTTCAGTTTTAGATTGTAGGAGCAAATACCCAGATATGATTTCACCGTGATACATCAATATGGTGTGCATTTTTAGCGCAAGCCGAGATTCTCTTCAACTGAAATTTCATTTCTTATGAATTATCAAAGCTCTACAATTTGTATACTGCAAGATTTATAGAGAAAACATTAGAAGAACCTGTGCATAAACGTTTTGAAATGTTGCTGAAGATTTTTACCATTTTGAAATTGAATGGCCAGAGTGCTTTTGAATGGTCAATGATTACAATTCAAAATTGAAGATACCATTTGAAATTGCATTCAAAAGCTGACTAATAATTATCTTGAAATTTGATTTTTCGAGGCATAGCTGGATGGGTCATGTCATATATATCTAGGTAGGTCAAGTTGTTTTGTGTGATACAGTTTTTTATTCCAGGAACCAATCAAAATCGCTCTGGCAGAAATGCACATTGCAAAAACGTGAACGCATAACAAGTGCATTGTAATAAACTCACACTTCCATGTACTTTATGCACTGGAGCTGGAGTAAATTTTACATTGCACCATAAAACACAAGGAATAACAGAGCCTGTAAATGAAAGCAATATCTCATTCAAAAGTAAATTTCAAATGTGTATGTGCTTTATTTCCAGCTTCCCCGCCATGTTTATTTGAGGCTCCTCAGCACCCACGACACTGGACTGCAACACTGGAGCTACTCACAATTCACAGTAATGGAATCTGGACTAGTTGTCTTGTGGGGGAAAACTAGACAACAGACACCAGCAGCTTTCCACTTATATCGGAAGGACTCATCAGCAGGATTGGAAAAATGTTGTGAAGTGAGGGCTCTGTGTGAACATGAAGAATGTGCCAGAATGTGTCCTGTTTATATTGAAAAGAAAGAATTGCTTGCTGTAAGTTGCTCCAGATGTCACATGATTAGACTCTTGGACACAGAAAGTGAAGATGTAAGAGTAGCTTTCCTGAACTGGGCATGCTCTCCTGGAAGCATGTCCGAAGGTGAAGGTGCTGTTCTGTATGCCCTACATATGGTGAATAATCAATCCACTTCAGTCCTGCAGTTAGAATCTGGGAAAGTTCCTTTCAAAGGTCCAAAGAAAAAAATTTATTCTGGTCTGCCAACCTACAGTGTGTGCTACATACCTCGTCCTTATAAACTGCTTGTTTTCACTTTGAATAAGAACCCAGGGATAATTAAGGCTGTGAGTGAAGAAACAGGACGTAAAGTTTGGCAGACAGAAGGAAAGGTGGATGGAACAGCATGTCACCCCCACGGAGTGCAATTTTTACAACAGGATCAACTTCTTCTAGTGGCTGACGGCATAAACTTTAGGATCTTGGTCTTGCACCCAAAAGATGGTTCACATCTTCAAACAATACAAATTAAACCTGAAATGCACGCAATTGTACATTTGCATCTCAATCAAGGCGAGCTCATTGTCCATCACACTGCCGAAAGAAAGGAGAAAGTGTCTTTCTTCTCCCTGGGGTGATGGACAGTTTCCTCAATTATTTCTTCGTTTCTTTGGGCTCATTTGCTTTTGTCAAGCACTCAAGAACCGTCTAGCACCTAAACGACACGATTCCGAACTTCGAATAATACCAACATGGCATGCGCATCAGCTAGGTAGATCTAATTTTTAAAAGATGTGAAGCAATTCTTTTGTGAAAGCATCAGGAAAACTTTTGACGAATTTTCCCAACAGATCTACCCCATGAATATGAACACCTTTCAGATCCTTCGTCATAGAAACTAAACAACTAGGACGTCATTATATTAGGCAATAGTATTTTTATGGCCCTAATTATGTTGAAAATGTATATATTCCTATCGTACTGACATAGCTTAAAATCTGTCGGATACTGATAAACCGATCGGTAATGTTGAATGCAATGTGTTCAATGCAAATAAATGTCATCATAAATTGAAACACTTGGTGTCAAGTTTTGTTCACACGAGATTGTGTACCGTTAAAACTTGGAGCTTGGAATTTTCGAAATAAGATTTTTTTGAAGAAGAAGACGACTTTAAGGTATTCCAGATCCCAACATCTGTCTCAGCACAAAAAAGTAGCTTTAATAGTTTTATAATCACATACGTTACTCCTGAAAGCTGCAACAACTGTAAATACATGGAGAACAAGAACCGCCAGCTTGACAATTCTGAGCGAGTGGCGAAAAGGCCACGGTGGTGAACAGACAGACATAATGAAAATGTTACCTTCCCGTTACGGGCGGTAACAAAGAAACCTCTTGAACTTTGTTGCAGGAAGACAAAATACTTTTTCAAGTTACGAATGCTAGAGATAAATTATATTTACGAGCCAGTCACCAAGTACTGTTAGATCCATAACAAGAAAAAATCTCAACCCATTTGAAATATTCTATTGGTTTAGTATATTAGTATCTTCCTTAGTATCAACAATGTTTTCATGTACAATAAACAGGGGGTGATACTTAGCCGTGCGCAGGTAGTGCGCATGTATGCAGGTGGTGCGCTGAGACTTGTTCAATGCAAATTCAGCATTGCACCAATTCAACTTCCTACAAACCTTACCTTTTTAAAAAAAAAATCTCTCACAACAAATTACACATACTAGTTAGCAATAAATAAGTCCAATTTTAGTTTCATCTGAACGATTTCTTTGCCTGCTACATTAATCAACAAAGATTAAAGTATAGTCATGACTGGTGAAGCAGATGATTAAGGATTTAAATGGTGCCTTCAAGCATGTGTTAGGCCAGGTATCACCCCCCCCCCCGATAAATTGATGATGGCTATGTCTGAAGTAACACGCCAAAGGTTGCAAAATGTCCCAAAAGATAAGAAATATGGGTGGAGATATACAAAACAGTGTCTTACATCGTTCTGGTGATATCGTTGAACGTTGTGTAAAATTATTGATGTCTAATGACAGCAGGTGACGAAATCAACTGTAACTAGTGACATGTAATTCAGAAAATAAGAAATGTAAGTCTATGTCTAGTTTGTTTCAGCTTAATTCAGTTGTCAATGCCCCAAGTAGTTCCGACGCATCAAAAAAGAGTTCGCTACTTTTTATCAATCTTAATCAAAGCCCCAAACTTCTGGCGCGTCACGCAAATCAGTAAAAAGCCATTTTAGGTTGACAAACTGAACTGATTTGGTCAAATTAAAAGAGTGTGGATATCAATAAAAAATCTGAGATTCCATTATTAGCATTGTTATAAATGACGTTATTTTATCGGCAGGTTCAAAATGGCTGCAAGATCAAGAACAGAATTGATGGTCGGCGAATACACCATTAATTTGGCCAGCCATATTGGCAGTGGCGCGATGGGTGTTATTCATCCTGCAACTGATGCTGCTGGAATTAAAGTTGCTGCGAAACGGATATGTGGGAAAGATCCACACAAGATGAAAAAGGTTGCGGAAGATTTAAACAAACTTCTTGTCCTTGATCACCAGAATATTGTGAAATTCTATGACGTTTACCAAGACGAGTCCACAATATGGATATTCATGGAGTTTTGTCCTCATCAAGATCTTGGGGAATTTTTCTCCAAGCGAAAACTAACCGAGAGGCAGAAACTGGACATCATGATTCAAATTGCAGAGGGTATTGAATACCTTCACAAAAGGAACATCATCCACCGGGACATCAAACCTAGTAACATCCTGATTAGCAATGACAACCCGATAGTTGTGAAGCTGACTGATTTTGACTTTAGCAAATTCCTTGAGGACGATTTTGACACCTCACTGATGACAACGAACGTGGGAACTCCAGCATTTAAAGCCCCAGAATTTTTCCTGCGGAACAAGCAGAGAAAGATTGAGTACTACAGAAACGTGGGCATCTACGCCCTGGGACTGGCGTTCCTTACTTTAATTCAAGGTAGTAAAGGTTTGGTACCAAGAATTGAAACCCCAAATGATGACTCTGAGTTACACGCTCCAATAGGCAGATTGATTGCTGAGAGAATCAAGTATGACAAAAAACTGTTGACTGTAATTCAGAAAGATCATAGCAAGGACAGAATGAAATTATTTAAAGGCAAACGATCAGATTTTACACCAGCTCCTAATGATCCTCATAAAGTGCACCGTCCCATCTACGGTGCAGCCATTCGCATACACATCTTACACATCTAGGTTGAGAGCCCCACAGGGATCTCACCGGATGGGCGACC
>JBCAUG010667335.1:0-13762 GCA_038406175.1 Haplosyllis leylae | reverse complement strand
GATTGCAAAAGGTTGCAAAAAACTTCAATGTGCATCAATTTAGTGTGTATTTGTGAGCATGAGCATTTTTAAAGCTTGTTGCAATCAGTTTATGATCGCAATCATGTTGTTTGTGCTCATGCGCTCGCCCTCTGCTCTTGGTGCTCACACCGGCTCCCGACCCCTGAATGCAGACGTTCATATTTTAACGTTGAAACAATTACGGATTTGTCTTTTTCCACTATCACCTTACCTTTGCTTCAGGGACAATAGCGACTCTTGGAAACATCTTTGTAATAGTAACAATTGTGAAGACTAACCCCATGAGGCGCAAACCTCAGCTTTTACTTCATCTTAACTTAGCAGTGGCTGATCTGGGTAAGCTCTAATTACTTGATCTTTTTTGTAGGGTGGGGGTTTTATTTCGTCTCGTAATCTTATTTAATTTGTTGTAAACCTAAAAAATTAGAAATTATTCCGAAACAAGAAAGTCCTCCTGCGTGAACGCAACCGCCCGCCGCGTATCAAGTGCTCGTTCTACTGTCCTATCGGGGAGGGGGAGCTCCGGGGGCGCTCAACCTTGGATGGGGGGGGGTGCTCAACCTTGGACTAGGGGCGCTCAACCTTGGACTGGGGGTGCTCATCATTGGACCAAGAGGCACTCAATCTTGGACGGGGTCACTCAGCCTTGGATTGGGGGGTGGGGTGCTCAACCTTGGGCTGGGGGCGCTCAACCTCGGACTGGGGGTGGGGGTGCTCATCATTGGACCAGGGGGCACTCAATCTTGGACGGGGTCACTCAACCTTGGACGGGGGGGGGGCTCAACCTTGGTACTCCATCCCCTTGTTAATAGACAGACACCTGTAAAAACATAACCTCCCGTCTTACTACGTACGTAGGCGGTAACATTAAGAATGCTACATATTGCGTGGAGCACCATGACAATTTTGCGACTATCCATAGATTGCACAAAGATGAATTTTTACCGACGGTAAGGTAATGTTTCCACAGGTGTGTGTCTTTGCTACAATTATCATTGAATTCAAATGGAAGGAAATACTTTTCTGCCTGGCAAAAGCTCATTACTAGCAATCATCGCCAAATATAGCTGCCCAGTTCGCCAATGACTCTTGTTGTACCGAGCGTTGTTGAGGTGTTAATGAATAAAATGGCATTGTGATTTTGTATCCGTGCAAATGATTGGGCAGCCGAAAGTTCGATCATTTCCAGTAATGAATCACTTCATAAAATTAGTTCGGAAGTGCGATATTTATGATGCAGGTCCACGCGGTTGGATGGCTCTTATCTATGCGGGGGGGGGGGGTGGGGGTTAATGACCGAATGATTTTTTTTATTGAGGGGTCTAAGGCTGGATACAGACATGACCTTATTTGAAGCGGGTACCTCAACAAACACCAGACGTTTCAACTATAACTAACGGGCAAAAAATCTCATTACTGGTTTTTTTGGGGTGCGACGTAGTAGTGGTAAGGGTGACGAGCGCTCCCTTTTGTCAAAATTTAGCTGCTGTTGCCATGTAAGGTCATGTAAACAAAGGTGTGTCTGGAATAAAGCATTTCTATTGGGTTCAATCTATTTGCTTACCCTGCATAGGCGCTATCTACGAAAGAACGCAATTAATAAGAAAAGCACAAACTAGTTATTTCAAAATGGGGAGGTGTTCCTCTAATTGGATGAATTAGACGAATTGGACAGATGCAGTGGTGTATGAAATATGTGCTTTTTAAAGTTCCCCACAAGCACAGTTGACTCTGTGGTGTAATGGTTAAAGCAGCTGGAATATAAGCAGGAGATCCTGGACTTGAACCCGACTTTTGTAAAATTCTTTTTGTCCAATTCATCTAATTAGACAAGACTTTTGAAAAAAAATCGAAAGTCATTCGTTTCTTTGAATTTACACAGCTGTATCAGTGTTCGGCTATCCTTACGTTACCGTGGCGGGATTTTACGGACATTGGGTGATAGGAGACGGTGGCTGCGTGATGTTTGCATTCCTTTGCTTCACTTTTTCGATGGTGTCAATGAATTCCTTGGTGGTAATATCCATCTACAGATATATCATACTCGCCAAGCCGAAATACAGTAAGTTAGATCATTTGATTTTGACGTCTTTTTATTGATACGGCTCTATATTTTACGTCAATATTATTTAGTACAAACCAACTGTTAAATCTGAAATTTCAATAGTGAAATAGTTTTACTTCCTTAGCAGAAGTTTAAACGCCATCGCTTTTTTTTCTACAAATAGAGAGCAAGATCAATCACAGAAACACGTGTATCTGTTTGGCATGCACATGGATCTTTGCAATTGCATGGACTATTCTACCAATATTGGGTAAGACCCAACATTTTTATTATATATCTTTACTTTTAAATGTGTCGACTTCCGACACTACAAAAAAACTTTATGCATCCTCAAATGAAATAAGGAAACTTAGGCGTAAATAGGAACTTGCAAAAAATCAGAAGACAACTTAAAAAACAGAAAATCTAGGTCTCATTATCATAAACGTGCCAAAGGCTCTCCTCCAACATGTCACAAGATGTTAAGAATCCCCCTAAGTAACCAGTAAGCTGACTCTAACGAGTCAGAATAATTGAAATAAAAACAACTAATTCAACATGCGTTTAAGAATTTTATTCATTCCATCTGGTGTACTTGTAGGTTGGTCAAAGTACACGTATGAACCATTTGGAACCAGTTGTTCCATGAACTGGCAGGGTACAGACTTGGAAGACATTACGTACACGATCGCGACTTGCATAACCTGTTACGCTGTGCATGTCGCTATCCTTAGCTTTTGTTACTTCAAGGTAGCGTTATCTTTTCATTATTACAAAGTAAGAGATCGTAGCAACATGCTACAAGCCAATCGCTGCTCTGCCGGGTTCCAACCATATTCATTAAATCTACTAAGGAGTAAAACAATGACGTTGCGTCGTTGACCCAATTGGGTGCCATGTGCAAAATTACGTCATGGCAGCATTCTGTGTAAACAAATTTTAACCAATGTCTGAAGGTTAAAGTAACCCTAATTTTCATAAAACTGCCAAAGACAGGGACAGCGATGGGACAGGATGTTAAGGGTCACCCGACTCAACCACTAAGGTGACTCTGACAAGCCACCAATAAAATAAGCGCATATTCCCTGATTTCGCTGAATATTCGGAATCCCGATGTTTAAAAATCCATCTAAACTTATTCTGAATTTTTCCATTTCAAACAATCCAAAAGAATTAAATTGTTTGCTTGAAATTTGTAGATAGCGCGTTCAGCTTTTGGCCTTTACCACATCAGTTTCGACAACATGAAATCATCTCAACCTCGAAATGGATTGCAGAGACAGAGAGTTAGAAGAGAACTTCGGGTGTCACTGGTAAACTATCAGAAAAATGAAACTTTTTTGTTTTTCTAGATGACTAAGAACTAGATATCAAGAAATGAAGAGTTTCACTTTGATGACTCATTTTTTGCGTGACGTCGCAAGGTGAGACTGGATCCTGATTGAGCCGGATATCAGAAAACTTGGAAAAATTAGATCTAAATCTTGATCTGAAGTCAAAAATAGATCTAAACTTGGAAAAATTGGATCTAAATCTAAACTTCATTAAAATAACATCGAGATCTAAATTTGTAAAATGGATCTAGATCTAGATTGAAACTTCGAAAAATTACATCTAGATGTAGATCTAAGATTAGAAAAATTAGATCTGCATAAAAATTGAGAAAATTGGATGCTGATTTAGATTTACACTTGGAAAAATTTAATCTAGGTCTAGATTTTGTAGATCTAAACTCAGAAAAATTAGATCTAGTTCTAAACTCAATAAAATTAGATCTACATCTAGATCTAACCTAAGAAATATCTGATGTAAAATGGCTGCCAAAGGGCTTCCACCCAAGACTGGAATTTTTAGTTTTTCAATGCTTGTTTCATTTCACCTCATACCGGTTCAATCTTATCCAGCACACATATTACTCTGCACAAAATTATATTTTTCATCTGGCGTAGGAAAAATTATAAAAATTTTGGGCAAACCAATCAAGTACCTCTATGAGTTACCAACAAGCTAAGTTTTTACAATTCACTTTCAAAGGGTGTGAAATGTTCTTATGAGGTCAACAGATTAAATCAATCAATCAACCAATCAATCAATCAAATTATTCTACAGTCTCATTTGAGTTTTTCCTAAGTGGCTTTCACTGAATTCGCTGAATGAAAAATCCCAAATTGGTATGGTTAACAAATCCATTACTACATCTGGTTAAATATCCATTGTGACTCACCACTGTGAATAGGTACCATCCCAGAGACAGTAACGGAAATATCTTTTTTACCATTACATCAAGGAATGTATCTGCTGTCAGATATGGAGTGCCACTGGTAACCATACTACTTTTGGATTTTCATTGAGTTTAGCCAATTCAGTGAAATTCACTTAGCAAAATACAATTGAACCTTTTACAGATGTGTTTAGTAATGGTATTAAGTTTTCTGGTTGTGTGGACACCATATGCAGTGGTCTCAATCTTGATTGCCTCTATCCAAGGTAAACATCACATGTTTTACAAAGCAATTCTTAATATCCCCGTGTACGAAAGAGATTATCCATGTCGTTTCTTTTGAGCCAATCAGAAAAAGGCCGACATCAAGATCTTTTCATGAACCCAATTGAGTTTTTCATGATAAGCAAATCTGACAGATCTGACAGAAATAAGATTCAATTTTTAAGAATTATCACCATTTAAATTTTTAAAGTGAGGATTATTTAATATTTCAAGTATTTGCTAAATTATGTGGACTTCACCAAATAATTTATACACGCAACAGCAAGGAGTAGAAATCCATTTCTAGATCTGTCAGATCGGACAGAAATGCTTATCATGAAAAGCTAGATTGTGATCAGCAAGGGCAGCTGTGATTGGCACATTTTGACAGGCAACAAAGAGAGAATTATATCGCTTAACTTGAATCGATCAATATTCCAGTTCTTCCCTTTTGTAAATTTACTACGACTAATGCATCAATGTATGTGTCCAACTTTCTAGGCGTTATCGTAGGTAGTTTTCTAAATTAAAATAATTAAACTCTGCTTATCAGTGTTAGTTACAGGGCTTTAATTCCAATTTTGACTGTTTAAAAATTCTTTCGAACGTAAAACCAGTTAATCTCACTAATAGATCTGAAACGATCGAAACAAGACAGGCGGGTTACTTTCACGGAAAGGGGCGTGGGGCCTTCCAGAATAACAGACACCTAAGAAAACATTACCTGAAATCAGGAAGTGGTCGGTAATGATGGTTCGTCATCATTTTATGCCGTAGCCCATCCTTTTTTTATTTCGGAGACTCAATTTCATTGCGAGGAAAATGAATTTTTTTCCAAATGTTTTGCACGTAGCATAAAATGAAAGCCACATGTTTGAGGACTGTACAATGTTTTCAGTACCGACGGATCAGCATTTGGGAAAATATGAATTAAACATTGTCTACATTTATTTCGGGAAAAATACATCAACATTTTTTTTAAGAATCTATGTTTTTGAATTGAAGACCTGCCTGCGTGGTTGTTGACGTTCCCGACAATGTTTGCGAAGAGTTCGTGCGCACTCAATCCCGTTATCTACACAGCAATGAATTCATTCTTCAGGAAACAGGTACGAAACAAACTGAAAATTGTAGAAAAGTCAGAAGGTGGAAGAGTAGGGTGGGGGGAGGGGGAGTGAGTGGTTGAAAATAAAAAGCGCAGGAAAGTCCTCCTGCGTGAATGCAAGAGGCATACCACCCGAGCCGCACATACGGTCTGGAACTATGCGGTTCTGGGGTACCCCTATCCAGGGGCATCTCCATTGTGTAGGAGGGGGACCCTATTCTGGCTGGGGTTTCCCCATGTCCTACCCCACGGAAAGAACTAGGGACCAGAGACCATGGGGTAACCCCTGTTAACAGACAGACAGACACCGGTAAAAACAATCCTCCCGTCATGGTGAAACTAGATAAGCACAAACAGTTCTGAGTTCCAGTGACACAAAAGGTTCGATTGAAGCATTCGTGTTCTAGGTGTGTTGAATTACCCGACAACAACATTTTGTGTCGGAGTATGTCCTCGGTACCCACATCGGGCAAACTCGTCGGCAACTCCAACTCTAGCTCGCCGTTTTCCATGCCTGTGTTCTAGAAGCACCAATCATTGCTTTGACTTTTCGATTTAAAATGGACAAAGCAAAATGGACAACTGTACATTTAGTCCATTAGGAAAGGGTCAAACCTAAAGGTTTACCTCCTCCTTCTCATTAGCGACAATTGTTGTACAAATCATTGTACAATTGTTCATTTTCATTATAGAAATCAAAACAGCCTTGTTGGGGGGACCTATTAGGTTACATGTCTACCACAAAAGTTTTCTTGGCCGCTTGTCAGAATGGTGGATATTGAGAAGCAACTAGTTTGAAAATTGTGTAATCAGCAAAAACCACAACAACATCTTTGCTACAAAGATTCAATTGATTGAAGTGCAATTACCCCAGCCAGAAACAGCTTAATGTTTTTGAAGGAAATCAAGTTATAGTTAGAGATCTACCGCAAGAAATAAAATTAAAAAGCAACACTCAGGGGCCTCAAAAAGGATTCCTACTTCTTGTTGGTGGCTCTTTTGAGTCACCTTAGTGGTTGAGTTGATAGACCCTTCACATCCTGTCCCAGCCCTTAGCATCTTGTCCCAAGCCTTTGGCAGTTTTATGATGATTAGGCAGGCCTACTTTAACCTGCAGTCATTGTTTGGAATTTGTTTACACAGAATGAATGCTGTGACATCATTTTGGACGTTATTTAGCAGCGTTACGAGACACCATTTGAACTATGTTCATGACGTCATTGTTCTTATATTTGTGCAGATGACGAGAACGTTTCTGCATTGTGGCATTAAAGTTGAACCGGAAGACCATGCTTTTGCTCGAAACAAAAGGTAAAGACCCAAGGCAATGATGTTTTTCGTAAATAGTTTAAATTATTTCAGTGACAGAAATATTTGTTAGGTTATACCACACTGACACAGATAAGAGACAAACTTTAAATTGATCCTATTTTACGCTCCAGGTATTTCTCAGATTTTTTTTGAATATCCTCTCCAATAGGGCAAAAAAATCTAAAAAAATATATGGTAGATTTTGACAACTAAGCAGATGGTCAAAAAATCTTCAAATAGATCTATTTACATCAGCCATTAATATATTCAGAATTAAGCACCGGATATAATCTGAATGATATTTACTTCTTCTAAAATTACATCTGTGCAGACTCCACAAATCAGCTGATCCCAAAATTTTCTGTGTGAGTTACACCAAGGATGGAGTGTACATTGGAGCCCAGGATGGCGCGGGAAGAGAACTAAGGAATCGTGTACCAACAGCATGGGGATCAGCAAGCAATTTGCAGCACTCTATATCGTTGCCAGATTTGAGGTAAAAACGCAGAATGTGTGTATTTCACTGAAATTCACATTTTCTAGTTCTCTTCATTACGCAGTATTAGGTAAGGTAATGTTTTCAGTCGTGCGTGTGTGTTCACAGGGAATGAGGAGGGGGTCTTTATCCTACAATGTACAATTCATTCCATATTGCATTTGGACAGGACCCCTCCCGGTGTCCTATCCCCGGAAGGATCGGGTCAGTAAGGATTGGACCAGGAAGGAGGTTCCCCTGAACCGGTACTGCCCTCACACCCCCACCCCAGCAACCCAAGATATGATGGAAGTTGGTGAGAGGGAGCGGGCGGTGTGCCTCCTACAGGAAGGCTGCCCAGTTGCTTTTATTTACACTTCAGGGGATGAATTCTACATTGGTACCATAGCTACTGTATTCTATTATTTTCTAAATAGCACATCGTACAAAAGGACAAAGGGAGTATCAAACATAGAACATGAACATGGATCCAACCAAGGAGGACGAAATGTGTCTGACACCAAAGTAAAAGACTTCATATGTGAGTCGGATTCTGGTTAGTAGCTAGTTTTACTGGTTCGTGTTGGTAAGAAAAAGCCAAAAAATTGACGTTCCATCATTTAACGCTCCAAATGTTGACACATTAAATGATGCCATGGCAGAATTCTGTGTAAACAAATTCCCACCAATGACTGCAGCTAAAAGGTGGCCTACTTTTTATAAAAGTGCCAAGGCATATTCTCAAAATACTATGGATCTCTCTTTCTGACACTAAACGAACTAGCAATGAAATACTATTGTATATTTATTTACAGAGTCCTTTAGTCGGAAATCATCCTGGGAATATTCTTCTAACAATTTGAATGACACTGAACTAACTTACGAAACCAGATCATTTACGAATCTTGCTTGTTTGGAAGAAATTTCCGTACATTTGTCACCCAGTTCGACGCCCGACAAGAAGGCTTATTTAGACAAATACAAAGAAGGTGATTTTGGACTCAAAAATTCTGATACATATTCATGTAAAAGGTAAACATAAAAGAAGTAAACATTGATTTATCTCATCAGCTATCTGCTCATAACAATCGCGTTTTCCGTAATTAGAGTATCTTCCTTCCTGTGGTGCCTCAATTTAGTAATATCATGTTATGTAATACCTATTATATGTAATTCTAATCTAGTCAGATCAGCACATGTAATAGATATTAGATCTTATATGATACTACACACTGATTCCACGATGCTGGTGGATTTCCAAACGAAATAAGAAACTTGGGGCAACGTAGGAAAGGAGGATGCTTTAACAGGGGTCGGGAAATATTAAATAGCCCTTACATTTAAATTCTAAAGTGCAATTATTCTTAAAAATTGTATTTTATTTCTGAAAGATCTGTCAGATTTCCCTATCGTGAAAACTCCGATTGATTACTGTGTAAATCTGATCTGCGACATGGCCTAGAATTTGATTGCAATTTGGACAGAACATTTTGAAATTATACACAGTTGATTAATGTTATATGTCATTACTGAGATTACAATCGAGTTTTTCCGTAAATGTCATTGAATTAGATGAATTCAATGAATTTAATAATTGGTGATGTCACTGAAAGAAGGTCACCTGCATTTAGTGACCTTCATTATGTAAAGACCATAATGTTTAGTCTGTATTATTTCTTACTTTCTTTGTTTTCTATTTTTAATGCATTACTAAATACAGTCTGTTATTTATAAATATCATGACATCGTTTCTGTCCGTTTATGGGCAGCACCTTGCATTTTATTTTATGGTGACTTGCTTACTTCATAGATACCTCACTATGGATCCAATTCAATGAATTCATTTAATTCGATGAAAAATTACGGAAAAACTCGAATATCTTCGTCTTGTTCGGGAAAGGAAAATATAACAAAATAAAAATGGGTGCTAAACATGATCATTACTAGAAATGATCGCATTTTCGGCTGTCTCTAGTGCACAATCATGATAGTTATGTGATATTTTTGTAATTCTCTAGTCCTTGCCTAAAATGTGCCAACTAGGTGTTTACTTGCTGATTTTACACTGGGTTCGTGATAACACAGGTCGGATTTAAATCAAGGTTCTGACTACATTGCCATTTTTCTTTCTTGGATTTCTAGTTTCCAAAGACAACATTGACAAATCTAAAATGTCCAATTAGCGGAGAATTAATATCTCTTTCCAACTAACTATTTAGATTAAGATAATAAAATACAATAATTGAGATATCTCTTAAACATAATTGATATTTAGATCTTCAATTGGACAGAAATAATGATTTTCCACCGATTGCACATTTTAGATTTGTAAATGTTGTCTTTGGAAATAAGAAATCCAAGAAAGAAAAATGGCAATGTATTCAGAACCTTAATTTGAACCCCACCTATGGATAAAATTTTGATGTCGATTGTTCCAAAGAAATGATATGATTAACCGTTTTAGAATTTTTTAGAGTGTGATATTTGTGTACATTTTAATTCTAGCTTTTTGACAATATGTAAAATTAAAAAAAAAACAGTGACTTTACTCGTGAATTTGGATTGTTAAATTAGTATAAAATGTAATGTCATGTACTTTCAGTCTCTTGTGTAGATTCTGTGATCATTTTGTATTTAAAGATCCATCACTGCAGTTTTTGCTTGGACAGCTGACCAAGTGCCGACTGCCCGGAAGACTGAGTCCCAGAACTTTAGCCCAAGGACTAGGTCTCCCAGGCAGCTGGCACAAGGTCTGGTGAAATTTAATCTCTTATTGTAACACACTTTTCTATTGGTTAAAACTGGTCATGTGCTTTTCTACAGGAGAAATCTAGCAAAAAAGGCCAGATTTAGCAAAGCAAAATCAAGACAGCTAAAATGCTAGCTTGATTTATTTGAAAAAATGACAAATTCCTGGCTTAATTTGATGTTTGCTAAACTTTGAATATCTAAATTTTATCAATATTTGTAAATTTAACTGGAAAGTCGTGCTAGATTTGGTTTGTTGAACATCGGCAATTACCTCGGGGCACTTGGTTGTGTTTCCAAGTGCCAGCCAAAAGTTTGGCTTGAAGCAACCAAGCCCGGCTCGGCAGGTTAGAATTGTTATCTAAATAGAATTGAATACTTATTTATTCCGTCGCCTTCGGTAGGCCTTATCTTAATCTATTACTTATTTGCTGAAAATGTCCAAAGCAATGAATTAAGGGAAATTTAGTCAACTTCGTTTGTCAAGCGAAGTCAGTGTCGAAGTAGGATGTCCTCATTGAGATAACATGTTCACATAAGGTTGTGTAATGACCCGAAACTATGCTTTTGCAAGTTGGCTACTTTCCCCTGTATTCGCTGAGTCGTTGTTGCAATGCAATCTAAGATGTTTTATTTTGTTGTGAGCACAATAAATAATAAAGAGACCACTAATTGCTTCTTTTTAATAACACATATCAACTTTCGTGAACATATGTATCAATTTGAATAATTCGTTTTTACGGTTAAGTGAAACGAAAACAGGGAAATATGAAACTGAAAGAGAAGTGATCGACTTCGTCACAAATGTAATGTGGAAAACTGTTAGCATTGTACCCGAAATCATATCAAACAAGACTGCCCCTGATGAACATTCCAATGCAATACCGACCACGTCCCCCGTCAGCGTATGAAACTCTGCTCTTCATTTCTCATCTGCGACATGACCTAGAACGTGATTGCAATTAACAAGCTTCACTTGACTGAGGTGCGAGACTCCTCATGGACTTCAACGCATTTCGAAATTATATACATGTACAATTTATGGTCTGTTTACACTTAACGTCTGCGTTTGTGAAGTAAAGTTTCATATGTATCATGCTGGGTCAGGTCTGGTCTGTCCCGGGAGGGGGGGGGGCGGAGTGACCATACCCCTCCCCCCTCCCGAACAGGGCAATAACAGGACGTATCCTGCGGCGCCCGTGCTACTTACGTGGTCGGTAACAAGACCGCCTTCGATTAACATTCCAAGACATACCGATCAAGACGTTCTCCGTCCCTCCTGGAGCCAGCGATGGGGCAGAGATGGGGGTCCATGTTCGAGGGAGCGGAGCCCTCCTTTCTGACCAGTCCATCCTGGCACGTACTTACTGGGGGTGGCTCCTTTATACCCGAGGTCGCCCCCATGGACAGACAGACACGAGTGAAAACATTACAGACAAACAAAGAGTGAAAACATAACCTTTCCTCGTACTGCGTTCGTGGTCATTTTATATTTAGATCTTTTAATAGGAACAGATTTGTCAACACCTCAGTTTCAAGCACGTTTTAAAAAAAAAATTCTTTGTGAAACTTATACATACAAAGAAGTTCATTAAAGTTATCGTCGTAAATTAAATGAACTCCAAATATTTATCCGAACAAAGTTTGAACTTGAAATTTTAAGAAATGTAACACATTGAGACCAATTTCGAACGTCGTTTGTCTAACTTATGGCTTCCCTTATACGCAGGCGACAAACCAAACAAGCGAAGGCTCCATCCTGGCTCTGAACACAGACCAGACTTCATCACCAAAACGGGTATCAGTGGCTACATAAGAAGTACTTATGTCCTCGGAAAAGTTTAAAAAACCCTTGGCTTTTGTGACTTGAATGATCGCCCTAGTTGACAATATCATGATTCTGGTCAATCTGTCACTCCTGCCCCAGCGGGAAAAATAAATATTGCAAGATACTTCTTGGCAATCAGTTAATGAGCTTCGTTGTCGCATGTATTGTTGCAGCTTCTTAGTGTGAAGATATGTAGTGGTACCTGTGTCCACAGTCCTCCAGCTAAATCTTCCTGGCGTGTGCACAAAAATGGTGTAAACTTGCTGTAGCTGTCCGTGGATGGGGGTGGGTAAAGGGGGCTGGGCTACATTTACTAACAGTTTACTTCAGCCACTAAACATGATACGAATTGTTTGTATATTATACAGGTTTTTCATATCAATTTCTAGTTAAACATCCATCACATTAATTACTCTTCTAAGGTGGATATTTTTGTTATAAATGCAAAAAAAATGTGTAAATATGATCAAATTACAAAGTGTATGTCTCCTAAGTTTCCTATAGTTTTTGGACAATAATAAATTCTGTAAAGTAGTACTGAATATTTTCAAAGTAAATATGGAATACAATGTACATTTTGCACATTTTAATTTTAATTTGAAGTGAAAATAAAATGAAGACGATACGACAGAATATATACAAATTGATACGGAAAACCTGTATCGCTCAGGTTTGATTTTGTTACCTAATAACAAACACTCGTTTTGTTGTAATTTTAGTATTTATGCACGTCAGTGTACAATGGTTGATGGTGGCAGCTCGTCAGAGTGACGTAAAATTTAGCAGACAGACTAAGATTTTTCAGTCAACATGCAAGCACTATTTTTTTCCATCCAGTATAGACATTTCAAAGTCGACAGAAGAGAAAAGTCATTCACTGCCCAAGCTAACATCAGAATTTATTCATCAAATTCCTTAACTACGAAACACTGTCAATTGCCCTGTGAAATTAGCGAATCTAACAGCTGTAAAAATCATCTGAAGGTCAAGATTACTCAATATCGAGGTGAAATGAAGGAAAACCAATTTTCTGTCTATTATAAATGCTTTTGTGATCCATGTGTTTCACGGATGGTATGCCTTTGACTGAAAAACGTTCTTGTTGTCTATTATATTTTCTTCAAAATGAACATTACTAAAAGATTTCTAAATGATCAGCATAAATATTTCAAACTGAAACCATTTTCAATTGTAAATGTACATCATTTCTGAGTTAACAGGGTTAATCAGTAATGGATTTGTCCAAATGGGGAATTACTAATTCGTCGAGTATATCTCTTTTGACTGTTGGCCCAAATTTTCAACCCCTGAGCAACAGGGCTGTTCGCTGCGATCTGCCATGACAGACATCGAACGTTGCCTCCCATGTGACTGAGCATTCCTGAAAACAAACAAAAATAAGGGTCTGTTTACACTTAGCGTCTGCGATTGGGTAAGCGTCAACATTTGCATTGTTTTTTTAACATCGAGTGAATGGTGATGCAAACGCAAATGCAGAGAATGGTCCAAACCTATTCTTTGTGTGTGTTTGCATCACCATTCACTCAATACACAAGAAAGTCCTCCTGCGTGAACGCAAGAGGCATACCGCCCGCTGCGTAGCCGACCTATCCCCGGGGATTTATGTCCCCAAAAAAAAATTTAAAAAAAAAAAAAAATTAAAAAAAAAAAAATTTTCAAAAAAAAAATTTTTCAAAAAAAAAAAAATTTTCAAAAAAAAAAAAAATTTTCAAAAAAAAAAAAAT
>JBCAUG010667224.1:0-13763 GCA_038406175.1 Haplosyllis leylae | reverse complement strand
GATATTGAAACACCATTTCAATTTGGTGGGTTTTATTACGCACTTCCGTTCCGACCATTTGTACCTTTCTACTGTTGGACCTTGCTAAGGGACAGCTATGGACAGACCAATAATCCCATATAATGCCAATAACACTAATACAGCAATACCATATAATGTTTTTCCACCTCTCACATAACCATCTGCATGCCGTGATATTGAAACACCATTTCAATTTGGTGGGTTTTATTACGCACTTCTGTTCCGACCATTTGTACCTTTCTACTGTTGAAGCAATACCCAACCCAAACGATTAATGTTGGATGCTGCGGAGCACCAGACCGGCAAGGGTCGTCACATGACCGCAATATACATCAAACGGTTGTGGAGGCGTTGGCACCATGACCGGCGTTGCACATCACATTGAATCTGCCCAGGTTGCTGGAATCCCTCTGTATCTGTCTCTTATATTAATTATGAACACGGCTTTTTGCGATGTACAAATATTTTGGGGAAGGAGGGTAGAAAGTATGGCAATGTGACTGCGACGGATGTGACCAATTTTCTAACTTGTTTGGTCTCATCAGAGAATAGAACGTCTCTGGTCTCATTCTCGTTACGAGAACTTTGGAGATGCTGTTGGAAGTGATGGATAATCGTAAAATTTCACTTCTTGATTGTCCGTGTCTCACTACCTCATGACGGAAGTTACGATAAGGGGAGAAAGATTATGCAAAAAAAGGAAAGGAAAATAATGTCAAGAAACCAAGACCATGCAACATCTCTTTGTGCACTGAATTCCATTTAGAAAACTCCAGAAACTGTACCCACCAACATCAATACAAATGCAAGAAGACACAAGTAGTGTTAGCTTAGCGTAGGCGACCTGGGTTCGATGAACCGTCGCAGAAAATCTCTCGAAGGTTAAAGGGGCGTTTTTTCAAGTGAAATAACAATTTTTTAATTTTAACACAAGAAGAATCAATGTACAGATTTCAAAGCTGCAAGTCAAAATAATTGGCAATGCAAAATTTGTTTGCGCAAGGTCAAAATTCATCCAAAGCCCTTCCTCTCACATGAGGATTTTCTTCTGCCAATAACAATGCATCTGTTCACGCGAGGCAACCCTTCCTCTCACACCAGGAACTGTCCCCATCAATTGATGAAAATATAAGTGTGAAAAAATACAAAGCATCAATAGTGAAATTCTTCACTGCCTATGTTTTACCAGTTCAATCAATGGGCTTGCATCCTGCAAGCAAAATTTACTGGGGTACATATAAAACTGGCATTTATAGACTGCGAATCTCCCAAAGCGCTCATTGGCATTTCATAACCAATACAAATGTGAATTCTGCACAAAACTTGGTCTTTATCATCACTTTGAAGAAAATACTAGTATAAATTAGAGGCACGAAGCGAGATCTGGCAGTGCCTAGCGGTATCCCATACCCGACCTACAAACTAAGTACCGTCCTGATACATGAAGATGCAACGATACATACGACAGATCAAACACGTCTAACGGGTTTATATTAAAATTGAAAATGACTGGAGCCTCGTGGAAGGGGTCGCTCGGAGCTAATCATAACCCGCTGTATGGCAGGGTGGTACTCATTGAGTGATTTGTAACCATTCAGTATGAGAAAGGTTTGCGAAGAGCAGTAACCACTTCGTCGTTTTTCGTTTTCACACCAATCAGTGTTAATTTACGTTACCTTCATTACGTTTGTAAACTACTTCACACACAACTTTCCTGCAAATTGACGGACTAAGTGGTTGCCCGTTCTGTTTTTGTGACAGATTTTGAATGGACTAGTGTTTTTCATCGATGACAGAAATCTGTGGGTAAAAATGTAGACCTGCACATATATTTATTACAAATGCGATTCTATTTCCATATTTGACGGTTTTGACCAATGTACTAAAGGCAGCGATTACCAAAGTCTGTAGTAAAGACATTAAAATTCAGCGTGAAGATCATTCAAAGGAAACTATCGCAATATTATATTAATATTTTATATTCATTTCACACCGTTTTCTGATCTGCGCTGCACAACCGTTAATTCTACATTTCTCAAATCAATGTGTGCAGAGTAAGAGTTAGTCTTCCTCAATTTACAGAAATCTGCAGATCAGAACAGTTTAGTTATTTATTTTTCTAGGTTCGTGCATTTGCTAAAGTGAGGCTTGCAGTCAATGGTCGACGCGGTTTGTGATCCAGGAAGTTGAGATTTGTAACTTTGACACATTCATTCTCTGAAATGCATCTTTTTGGACCATTACGTACTTTCCACCAGATCTGGTGATCATAGTACTCACACGAGGATAAAGACTCCTGGGCGTCAGGTTGATTCGCACGGATTGAAAGCTACGAGCGATGCCCGCATCGAAGACTCTTTTGCATTTCCGATTCTGGTCAACAACTCAGCGAACAGGTGACTGTCTTCCAGTTGCTGTATCATCAATGACGTCTCGCCTGCTACTTATATCAACAATTTTCACTTCCATATTATATTCATTACTGAGTTGTTGTCTGTTCCATTCTGACAGTCGACTACAATGTATATTTTCTGGCATGAGCCTGGCATCTGCTCATAGGTTATTACTTATTAGAATTCTTGCAGTAGATTATGGCTGTGGCTCCCTTAGATTATGGCTGTGGCTCCCTATGTGTAATTAAAGCACCTGGGGTTGTGGCTACACCCCTTCACTGAGATCTACTGCCATTTCTCTTCGGCCAACTTGTCATACAATATTAATGTCCCTCCTCAATTTATGATATACTTCGCACATTACACTTTTTAGCAAAGTGGTCCAGAAGCTCTGCTTATACAATGTTAAATTGTTGTCCAAAGGAAGAGGAAAACAACAAAGGCTGAAAATTGTTTTGATCATCACTATAATTTACCACATAACATTAACTCATGTATTGTTAGTGTAAACATCTTCGTGTAAAGTTCAAACACGCATCTTCTTACGACTCCGGTGGGATGAAAACTGTTGCACCACATTGGTGAACTTTTGCAATACGTTCGAGTCAATCACGTAAAATGCCGAAATCTTTTGTGAAGAACGATTTTTGACTCCATATCAAAATGGCCATTAGTTTTTGAATGCTCACATGAAATGACGGTCAACAAATGTGAAAATGACTTAGAAAGTTCATTAGGCTATTTAATTCTTAGCAGTTAATCTTGTCGATCTGCACCGTTTTTTTTAAATCGCCTGTCTGTCGCTCCGATCTCGATGCAACTTTATCCTTGACATTTGTTTTGTACAATAGCAACATCTCTAATGAGCTATTGTTTTCTGACTGAGTACTTATTACACGGTGCGTCCGTTGCCAGATTATGCATGCCTTTATTGTAGTTGGTACATTCAAGTGTATGCACGTGGATTGGCTCGAACAACGACACATTGATATGTGATAACCTGGATTCAGATATTGCGCTGCATACCTCTTACTTCTGCACCTCTCACTCTTGATACAATATCTTCAAACCTTTTCTCTAACAAACACTACATAATAACTCGAAAGATGTTCTGGTTGTGTGGAGCCAAATTAGGCAGTTACTCGTGAACTTGTTCAAAGTCATTTTGAGTGGCAGAACATAATGGCGGAACGTTGGGGAAGCCACAAAAATATTGTGAACGCCGTTGACAACTGTATGGTCTTCCTTTTTATGGTAATTTGGCAGGAATGTTGACAAAATTTAAAGGATGAATTCATCGATTAACAAGAAAGTCCGTCCTCCTGTGTGAACGCTAGAGGCATACCGCCTGTGCTGTACATATGTTGGGGAGGTACCCCAGCCAAGTGACCAGACCTAGCTGGGAGGGAGAGTAAGAGGGGGTAAAGTCACTTGGCTAGGGTACCCCCCGGACAGGACATGGGGCACCCCTCCCCCTGGAAAGGACCAGGGGTTCCCCCACCACAGGCAGGACCAGAGGTACCCCCCTCACCCCTCCCTGGACAGGAGGTACTTCCTGAATCCTTCGGATGCGGAGGGTAACTATCTCTTTTTATGATGCTTAACTATCCCTACAAATTATATTTATGTTTGAACGATACTTACGGCACATGCAACAGTAAGAATGGCCGAAGGGTAATCGAGGGTATGCACCACCTGGTATGTCGACGTATCGTATACCTTTACATGCCTGCAATGACAAAAAACCAACTTTAATCTGTGTACACCGAGGTATAAAATACAGGTGTTAAATAAAGTGTATCTACGTACTGGTTTACACTTATTGTGACTGCAATAGAAGCCTGCACACAACTATCGTTTTGTTGTAAGCGATCTATGTTATGGTGGAGTTGATCCTTTTTCTCAGCTTGGGATTCCGTATTACCTGTATTGTTTACCACTGTTATAATCTTATCAAAACTGGGTAATGCGCTGGTAATATGACAGTGGTAGATGACAGCTTGTGCAGTGATATTATCACACGATAATACCGTTTGAGGCATCGCTACGGTGCGTTCAAGGGCAGCTATGCGCTATCTTTACATCAACCCATATCAACATCTAATTGTTGCGATACTAAATTTGTTTCGTCCGTGTAAACATGCATCTGATCTTGTTACTTTGAATCGTAGACAGCTTGCATTCTTTCACTCTGCAGTTCCTAGTTTTCCACCTTGATATAATGCGCTTGTTCATAAATTGTTTAGCGAGTCTAATTTCAGAGATATGCGAACATCGCGAGTCATTAGGAACAATCAGATAGTATGTTTCGTATGGTAAACAATAACTACTATACGAGAAATTGAAGCAATGAATTTATAAATATATCAAGCTTTTTGTCTTCAATGAAACACAATAGGAATGTTTATCACACCCAAAAATCTAGCGCACATACTTGAGTAACATGCGCACTACGACGGTAATGATGCCAGAATAACTTTGCGCTCTAAGTGTCTGTGGCTTAACAATGTAAATATTTTAATCATATCATGCTTGCGCAAATAAATCCCATACATATAAATTACAAGGAACTATGTCATATGAAACAATGAAATAGGTTTCAAGGTTACTTTCTTTCATCTATAACTACAGGTAAATTAAACACACGCACATGAATTACGTACATCCCCGAGATGTTTGCACAAATGTTATATCATCAAGCATCACATTTTCCGGCCTATCAATATTGTTCGCATTTGTCTTTTATTCTAGGCATCAATTTTAGCCTTGGTTAAAAATAAAGAATATTATATTGCGTTTAAAATTTAATGTATCAACAAATTAACGATCTTTAAATATAAATTTAATTGAACAGGCTACACAATGAAATTGAATATGCATCCGAAGGAATAATTTTGTACGAAAAATGTATCAATTCCTTATTTAAAATATATGGTGGTGAAATTTTCACCAGGTGGCTTGGCGCAAGGGGTGTGAAGGCAACATTTGCACCTTTCTCACCAGCCTTTGCACCCCTTCACACCCTTTAGTGAGAAGGTGCAAATGGTGAGAAGGTGTAAAGGCTGGTGAGAAGGTGCAAAGCAAAGGCTGGTGAGAAGGTGAAAAGGGTGTGAAAACTAGTGAAGTGAAAAGACTGGTGAATAGGCACAAAGGGGAGTGAAGAGTGCAAGGAGTGTGCAGGCTGGTGTGAATGGTGCAAAAGGTGCAAAGGCAATCTTTGCACCTTTCTCACCAGCCTTTGCACCCTTCACACCCCTTGCACTGCAAAGGCTGGTGAGAAGGGTGCAAAGTGTGTGAAGGCTGGTGAGAAGGTGCAAATGCTGGTTAGAGGGTGTAAAGGCTGGTGTGAAGGGTGTAAAGGCAATTCTAAACTAGGTTTTTGGGTCCCCACCGCCTGTGACCACAAAAAGTCCAAATACAACATATAGTGGTTAGGTGTCCCTACCACCTGCAAATAGAGCCACCACCCCATGTACATTCACAGAACGGCAAAAGCCATTTGTAGGTCCCCACTATGGGCCCAAAATTTTGGGGCAAAAAGACCAAACCAACCACTAAGGTTACCCTAACGAGTCACCGACAATGATTAAATTTACCTGTCAAGACCACCGGATAGAAGTCGTTTGTATTCGGAGGCGAAGCAGAGCGACGTAACGGTTTTGTGATGATTACTGAAGGTTGTGATAAGTCTTCCCCCGGCCAAAACGTCCCAGACCTTGACAATATTACCACCTGAAAAAATACACGAATAATTTAATTTCCACACGAATTTTCAAGACCATTATCATTAGACGCTAAACGATCTTGTGGAAGAAGTAGATTTTGAGGGTCCTCCAATTGTGCGGTCAATACTGTGGTACTTCTGTCCATTCGCGGGCCCCGTATACCCCATTCGAGATAATTATAACAATCCAACGAGAAATTTAAGTTAAGCTAGTTGACTAAAACGTTTCTATCCAATCCGTAACTACAGTCGTCCATTGGAGCCGCACACACTCACCGATGACCGTTTCCACGGCCTCACTGGACACACCAATGTACGCAATGGATGATGTGACATGCACAAGTTTCCATGACAGTTTAAACAGCATTTGACATGGAACTTTTTACCATTGGTGTCAATATAAGTATTTTCATCTTCATTATGTGAAGTACCTGACAGTTTATATTACACTGCATTCAGTGACATGCACTGGTATTGTACTTTTTGTATTCGTTGTGTATTTGCGACATAAACTTTACAAATTGTGAACAGGAATAGGTCTGATCTGTGTAAAGCAGTAGATAAGCATCAAAGATATGGACAGATAGGCATTACATGCATTAAAGTTACTAGTTCACCTAATTTTATACTCACTAGTCTACCTCTTTCCTTCTGTACACATAATAATTTGATGTTTAGTCTGTATTATGTGATTTTTAACAGCACAATAACTAGAAATGGAACTGGCACATGTGGCAAGCTTGTAATGTGCTTCAGAAACATTTCACAATTAATTTGAGAATACAACAACTACCTGTAGAGATAATGGTTACTAGACAAAACATACTTGAAGTATAACTTGAATGACCCCAAGACAAAAGCACAATACACGTGTTTTCTCGAATGTTTTCCCTGAAACTGCCAGATTGTGTCTTGTACTAGATTTGGCTTCCCCAGTTTAAAAGAGACAAGGGAATAGGGAACAATCGCTCATTTGTTCTCCTCTTCATGGAAGAAAAATTATACTGATGTCCATTGTATTACGTCACTGATACTCAACATCACTGTCATCCCCGGGAAGTGGGGGGGGGGGGGGATTTTGCCGATGTAGCGAAGTGTACAGTGCATTATCAAAGCCACCTAATATGTAGCTCTTGCATTTTTAAATAACAGTCAACTATGCATTCTCCCACTGGCTTTTTTCAAATTTTTACCGCCCGCATACGTATTATCCCCCTGACCAGGGATGGGGTACCTACCCCCCGGTCCAAGACTAGGGTACCCCCCTGCCAAGTGTGGATTACTCCCCCAGGACTGGGATATCTCCTGCCAGGAATGGGGTACCCCCCTGATCAGGGATGGGGTACCCCCGGCGAAGACAGGGGTACCCCCTACCAGGGATGGAGTACCCCAGGACTGGGGTATCCTCCCCCACGCGGCCAGGTCAGGTTGGGGTACCCCCCCCCCCAACAATAGGACAAGAGAGCGAGCACTTGCTATGTGGCGGGCGGTATGGCTCTTGCGTTCACGCAGGAGGACTTTCTTGCTCAATTTATATTTGTATATCCTACTATTCTGTACATTTTTGTTGAATTTCAAAGCAGGTAACAATGTATACAAGAATACTTTACTTGAACCATCACACACTAGGTTATGGCCCAAGTCAATATAATGTAGGAGTACAATGTATGTATACAAGAAGAAAAATGAAATGAAATGATAAGTAGAGTGAGATCATGAGAATTTGAAATGCAATATTTATATTTATATGTGTACAAGAAGAAAAATGAAATAAAATGATAAGTAGAGTGAGATCATGAGAATTTGAAATGCAATATTTATATGCTAAGCGAAGTGAGGCTGGACAAATTTTTTTTGAAATTTTTGAAAATTCGCTAGTGAGGAGGGTTGTGTCTGTCCTGGCGATACGTGTGCGATTGAATCACCAGCCTGATTAGGTGACAGTGCCCCCCCATTCCATCACTCAAGAACCTTACGCTTCGGTGTTTCAACGTTATATTGCGATAGCTTTACATAACGTAATCTTGTTTCATTAATATCCGAAAAAATGTAACTTTTACAAAGTGCACAAACATGATCAAGATTTGAATTATTATGCCAGGGAATCACATCAAATATAGTAACAAAATAGAAATCATGCCTTTTTTGGATAAGATAGGAAGGAAAATATAATAAATTACCAGCGTTCACTTGGAAATGATTAAATTCCTCGAGTCATAAAAGAAAATGTCATTGCCACGATTTGGAGTGAATCGCATTGATTTTGACGGGTTATATTCTACCCCCTACTGCAGTTATTTCTTGATATCACTTTGATGCGTCAAATCAGCTCTGTAATGCGGCATCGAGTCTCCAGCGCTGACAACTCAGAATTCCACGAATGAGTGAATTGCATACGGAGGCGAACAAGTTTTTATATCATTTATATAATTCTTATCACCATCAGTCAAAATCTGCTGCGGTAACCATGCCGTAATTACATATAGACTTAGATTCCAGTCGATCTTCTAGCACCCCTGCTGCAAGATCAAACGTAATAATCAATCTGAGTTTTCATATATCATAAGGTGGCCATTTCCGCACGTACAATGAAGCTACAGATACAGTGAGATCACCACTGATGCGCCCGACCAGGTATCTTTATTCTCATATATCACCGTCAGATATCAAACACAATGACAGATACAGTACATCTGCTCCTCAAGGATATTGTTACTTTTGTGTTCTCTTTCACCTTGACCTTCAATGAATCTACCCATGATACATCCGCTATGACCAAGTTTGTAGGTGTGTCGTACGCTGGATGAGAATCTTTTTCTGCATTATTACTGAGACCTAAAGCGTAGGACAGGATATCGACAATGACGCTCTGAAAACGTCCATATTAATAGCATTGTTTTAATGCAACCCACAACGAGATTGGTTTGACACCATTTTGGAAGAAATTGTAGTTGTCAGCAAATCAATATACCGCTTCTTCTCAATTATTCTTTTGAGTAACCGTAGTCTTTTCGCAATAATTAAGAAAGAAGGTATCGTTATCAGATTATATATTGAGATATTTACAAGTTCAACTTTCCGCTGTCGAAATTGCTTATTTCTCCCATTGCTTCACACAAACCCGAAACATATGGCTAGAAGATATTAGATCAGTATGAAGAGCACAGCCGAGCCTGGCCTTTGATGTAATTCATAATCAATTTGGAGGTTATTTCAGAACAGACATTCCAGCTATTTGCATTAATAACAGGCTTCAGTGCACCAGTTATCATTTACAATCTCATTTGCTTATTTTTGGAAAACTGATTTCAATGACTATTACTAGCAGCAATACATAGCTTGTGCTTACAGTCAAAACGTTTTTTCCCACACATTTCTGACTTTATTCCCGTGACTGCAGAAGCCGTTGTGGGATCAATACCATGAAGGACCAGTGGCCCTCAATTTAAAGAGGACACCTTTAACGTATTCAGGAAATGCCCATTTTCACTGAACCTTCTCAATACCGTTCAAGGTATCAATCAGAATACAATTTTGTGGAAATTCAGTTGCTTGTTACTAATATCAGTAAACTAGACTTCCAAAAGATATGTGAAGAGTAATTCAATGTTCAATGTTTGTGATTCTTACTCTTTATTCAATTCATTGCCTTAACGACTATTTCGATCTGGATTCACTGATCTGGTTTTCACATGTGAATCTAGTATCTACAAAACACTTAGATTAAATTGTAAGAGATCTATTTTCTCATCACTTCATATCGATACAGATAGGCCACATCTGTATAAATTTTCATCCAATTACGTCCGCCAGTTCTCCAGAGCACCAAGGGTCAGCTGCAGTATATACATTTCTGACCCGAAACAGTTCTTCGATTACTGTGCAGTGTACGTCAAATGTTTTCACCTTACCAGCGTCAGCACTTCATTGCTAGAAATATCAACAGAGACATTCGGCATAGCTGTATTTGATATTAACAATCTTCTGCTATGCCACACCTGATATCAACAATTCTATTACAAATCTACAGCTTCTTTTTTGTACCCTTCCCCGTCTCCACAAAACTTGATGAGATTTGAGGCAAGGCCCCATGTGCATATAATTACCTCTATAATTTATTGATGCATCTTGATGGCTACGCTGCTGTCAGATGAAATTTTCTCCTGTAAACATTTGTGATATTTGTGAATTGCAGCAGGAAATTCTACAAAGGTTCTGATGGGGCAAACGCTGGTGCCAGCCTGCTGCCATTCCACCGATTTCTACTTCTTATAAATGCTTTCTAGTTAATATGTATAAATAACAGCACTCATGTATCCAGACATTGTATCAAGAATGTATCATCAAACTACATTATTGCATCTCTATCTATTAGTGGCATCTGGATATGAAAAACAACATGGTCTTAAACAATGGTGCAAACATATCATTCATACAAAAAACAGATCAATGCTGTCTCTTGAAGTCAGTCAGTACAACTTTCAATACTAAATTTAAATCGCACAGAACACAAAGTTTTTACATTAAATATGGTAACTAAGATACTGGAAATCAGGAGCAAAGATGATGAGGCTCCTTGTCAAGGAACAACGGTCATCAGCTTCTGCCAATTCATGTGATTTGTCTTGCGTATCATTTCTACGAAAATTCCCCTTTTGATGGACTATTCTTGGTTTTCTTGAAAAATGTCTACAATTGGCTCTTTAGTCACTTCCTCCTCCCATTCATCTTAGAAGGGTCAGTGCAATCGTCACCTTATTCTTATCAATCCCCAGACATCAACATATCAGAAATGTTAATCGTATATCAATATCATCCAGAACGATAACGAAAGGAAATCTAGCAACCAACAGCACACGTGCAATTCTGTCAAATGATCTACCCAGAATGCCCCACAATTAGCAGTGATATCAACTTCCTGTAAATGGGTGATAACCTCAAGCAATACATCATCGCATTAACCAGATGCCTTTGTTACTTGGGCTAAAAGGTGAAACAGCACATTACTCCCAACTTTTGTGAGAAGTTCTCCTATTCAATAACAATTCACACTTAAAACTCTTTCAAAAGATTAATAAAACCATTTCTGGAAAATACTACATCAAATGAACCAAAACAAGCAAAACAATCTTTTCCATACGTATAGTCGCCAAAGCAACCATTGGAAATTAGGTCGCGTGAGTGCAACTCTTCTAGGTTGGTTCAGTGACTGAACTGTACCTTATTAAGGACAAGTAAGCCGTGCTGGCTAACATGTGTTGACACTATTTTGGACCAAAATTTAGTAACCAGGGTCAACCCAAAATGGAAGGAGTTAATAATTAGCCCCCAGGTTAAAATACTCTTTTGCTCCTTTCCCTTTCCTGATGTAAATATTCATCGGGATTGGTGGCCAACATGGGCAGGCCCATTTCGTGTATCAATATAACAGAGGCAAACATCCCAATTCCACAGAGTTGTTTGACTCCCTATTTCATCATTTATACCTCAGCTGCCCCACTGCGTGAGGCGTCTACCCCACACGGAGCATCCAAAACGCTACATTGCCATTTCACAGGCCTCATCATACTTTCCCCTTGTACTGCTCGACTCAGATTCTACACACACAAGCACATTAATACTTATCACAGTCGAAATACTGACAAATCTCAGCAGCAATTTGACAAGATGAATTTTATGCC
Organism: Haplosyllis leylae; assembly: GCA_038406175.1. NCBI lineage: Eukaryota > Metazoa > Annelida > Polychaeta > Phyllodocida > Syllidae > Haplosyllis > Haplosyllis leylae. The sequence goes on along the minus strand of JBCAUG010667224.1, from coordinate 1,944 downwards.
AGATGTTAAAAAGATTGCAGTGTTTGTAGGGGGCGTACAGGTATGGCTGGCCTTTGACACAGACCGCTGTCTGCCTCCCCAGAGAGGACTAAGTACCTGTTAAAGACCCCCTGTACACTATATGATAGGAGGCACATTTAAATCTGCACCGCATACTTCATTTATTATAATGTAACAAGACGGATAATCCTACTGTAACCCATTCGGAATGACCTTGACCTGTGCTAGACTTACAAAAACCTCGATACTGAAGTGCATAGATTATTGTGAAGCACGTATTGTTATTATGACAAAAAATTGACCTTTTTACATTTCTGAACTCTTAATACTAAACACTAAACAGTAGTAGTTTTCTGTGGGAAAATATGCTTGCAATTTCAATCGCAATTATCTCAGTAGTAGCAATCGGATTCTCAACAGCATGTTTAATTCCAAACTTTCACTTGAAGCAGTTGACATTGAGTTCTTCAAATTGCACGCGGAGGTGGTTACATTTAATTCTCTATGATACAGCACTGCATCAAGCGTTGGTACTACCACGATCGTTCGCATTATGTAACAAAGTTACGCGAGTATCGAACTGGTACTACGATCCCCATGTGTCTCCGAGTAGCATGTAACAAACCCATATCATCTCCAGGTGGCCATTAGATTCTGATCCCGGGAAAAAGTATCAGGAAAAAAAAAACTCCGTTATTTAATGTCACGTTGTAAGTTGTAGTTACTACAATAAATCAAAATTATGTTTCAGGATATGATTCACTACACCTGTAAGTCTACTAATAACCCAGTGTAGATCAAATATTTAATATCTACCATCTTTTACTGGCAATAATACTTTTCTCGGGTGTTTGCTTTATGAATCGTCTGACATCTTCTTTCGAACTTGAAATCGCCGAGTGTACTTTAGACGTACTGGAGTCATTTTATTAGCAATGTCACATTCAATTCATGACTTTTTATTCTAAATTTTTGAAGGTATTTCAACCTTTCCTTCCATTTACAAGTGCATTTAAAAAATCAATGCCAAGGACAAATTGTGTCTTGCTGGTAGGGTGTTGAGTCAGGAGGCAAATAAAATAAAATAAAAAGTTATTGAAAGGAAAAAAAAACAAGAATGCTGATTGGCATTGTGTCACGCTTGAATTGTCATTAACAAATCTCTCGCACGTCTTGTTTACTGTGAAATCTTTCACGAACTCCTTGAGACCTGTTCTCCTAAAAGAGATGTTCTTAACAAGACTTGCTCAAAGAGACTTTTCAGATTGCCCAGGTCTTGTTAAGCAAAGGGACTTTTCGGATTGCCCAGGTCTTGTTAAGCAAAGGGACTTTTCAGATTGCCCAGGTCTTGCTAAGCAAAGGGACTTTTCAGATTGCCCAGGTCTTGTTAAGCAAAGGTAGGTCTTGTTAAGGAAATCTCACAAATTCTCACAAGATTTCGCAGCTTTTGTTAAGCAGAAGCAGGCCTTGTTAAGCAAAAACAGGTCTCCTTAAGAAGGAAGTCACCTGGTGTTAATTTCTTGCAAAAAGTCTTTAAGCAAGGCAGGTCTAATTGAGAGCCAGGTCTCATTAAGGCAAGTATCTTTAAGCAAACTTCCTCGACTAAAAAGTCTCATTAACAGTCAGGTCTCATTAAGGTAAGTCTCTTTAAGGCACTTCCTGTTGAGGGAACCACCTGGTGTTAATAGTTGAAATTAAATTCTCTGTCTACAATAGCAAGCAAACACCATAGTGATAAATAACAAGTCGCTCTGCTCTTAACCCCTTCAATACCTAGGGGAGTGCAGCACTCCCATAGCTCAATGAGACACCCCTGGTACCTTTGGGCACTGAGGAGGCCCCCTGAAGGCAGTTTAAGTGTAGAAAGGCAGTTTTTGGTGAATTGTAATGGTGCTTAAGAAATAAAAAATTGACCATTTTTTTTGCGCACTCTCCCCTAAATAG
>JBCAUG010667113.1:0-13765 GCA_038406175.1 Haplosyllis leylae | reverse complement strand
GTTATTATGGTACAGGCCTGAGGGGGTGAGTAGGAATACACACTGACATGTCATGCTGTGATTGGTTGTACTCATCACGCGATTTACTGATTGGTTACAAGGGACTGTGCACATGCCATCTTTGCACTGATTGGACATTGCTTGAGGGGGTGAACAGGGTGCACGTGATCTTCATGTGATCAGGGCATGATCCATGCAGGGGGTTTTCACGGGAAAGTCTGAGGAGGTGTTTGAAGTATGGATTGATGCTCTTTGGCCCAATGGAAGCCAAATACAGTTACAGTTCATCTCCTCTCCTCAGAATTTGCAATAGTTTATTCGCAACCTGTTACACATTGTTTTCAATAGTAATTAGAAGGGGTTTCAATGCAACTGCCACAAAAAGTGACACATGTCACTGAGTGATATATATGTGCTAAACCTGCAAAAAAATAATTTCTAGATACAGGTGCGAGTTATGTTACCATACTAAATCATACATTTGCAATTCATTAATACACAAATTAAGTTGATTTGAAGAAATTTTGGTGCCATTTTAGTAATTTTTACCTTGTTTTTGGAGACAGTTAGAACAGCTAAATCTTAAAATTTTCTCAACTTTAATGTTAATTAACCATATGAAATATTAGTAATTCAGACTCATTCTCTTGCATACAAACTGCCAGTTATCCAGACAGTATACACAAAATAAATCAGAGAGAAAATTCAATTCTAAATGCTTTTTTGGTGGTCTGAAAAACTCTCCACATTGAGGTGTGTATGATCGGCTGACTGAATGAGCTATGACCGGGGAAGGGTGCTTTGCATCTCCATGGATCTTGCAATGGCACCCCCATAGCTATTGTTTTTGCTTCATTCATTCGCCTTTTCAGACCATTTGAAGACCCTTATAGTAACTTGTTCTTAATTATGCCAATTATGCAACATCAATGAGGCCCCCTCAACTCTCTTGAGAAGTGTCCAGGAAATCTGACTGCAATTAGCTTCGCTATGACTAAAAGGTTAGGTCAAGCAAAGTGAAATATATAGTATCTCCATTCCTTAAAAATATTTAAATTAGATAAAAAAGCCTGTCCGGTCATGGGATTATTACAGATAATTTTATCCTCAGGCCTAAAGGCCCTCGGACAAATTATCTTGTAATAATCCACTCCAGACAGGTTTTTGTCCTATACATAAACGATAGATGGTCCCAGAAACCAGAATTTGGAAAATGTACCTTCGGAAGTTTTCAAGTACGGAAACAACCTATGCATTGCTGACTTTTCCGTTACCTGCTTTTTCTTGTTGTGAATTGTTGGGACTCATGAACAAAGGATAAACCACCTTGACGTTGTCATGACATATTTGGATTTTTAGTGTCACACCGTGGAAATTCCTTTCTAATTGATTTAGCGTTCCCTGAGATCAGGGGGGATCAGCGCGGCGGAACGCATACCAATGAAAAATCGCATGTGGAGTTCATTACCATTGTCTCTAATGGGCCCTATGAGAGGAGGAAAAGGTCTGTTTTAAATCTGTCAAGATCCATCTGATAGAAAGGCATTGCCAAAACTTTTTTATTGCATTTTGTTCAGAAGAATGAAATCTTTCATGTGATACATTTATTTTTTAATTTTACTCATTTATAGTGAAGATGTGAGTATTTCTTTTTGAAGTTTTTTTTACTGTATTTTTTCTGTCTTTCAGTATTCATTCTTATGTATGTTTTAATAATTTAGTTTTTAAAATATGCCTATATGCTAATCACTTCTATGTATTTTTTTTTCAGATATGTACATTTTTAAAATTATATTAAATTTTTTCAAAACTTTTGAAAAAGTAAAAATTTTAAAATTGATTGCAGATGAGGTCAATTAAACTTAAGTCAATTTGAACTGAGTTCATTTAACAGACAATTAAACTTAAATTAATGTGAATTAAGTTTATTAAATATTAATGAAGTTGATTGAACTTGATTCAGGATTATCACTGTTCATCTGCTATCATTTTGGGCTCATTTGTGATCTGTTTATAGTATGCGATCCGCCGCGCTAAACCCCCCTGGAGATATTTTATGCTAGTTTTTGACGAAATATGACCAATAAAATTTAATCTATGACTTGTTTGAGTATTTTACATATTGCAGAGTGGAAAAATGTAGTGTGCGTAGAAATGTGAATGACTCAAAAATAACTTCTCGTTTTTATTTGTGCTATCCCCGTCTTCCGTAACATCTTCTCGACATCTCGTTTTGTTCTGTGACCCTGAATTCTGAGGTTGTTTGGTGAAACTGTTTCATGATCATGTAGATTCAGAATCCAAAGCTGAACATGTTCTAATATGATCTACGGTTAAATCTTAATACCAGTATGCAGCGTACGTTTGCCGACAATGCTATTGGAAGAGCGTGGTCACCTTCTTATTAAAAAAAACCGTGTCATATTGTGTTTGCAAATAGGTGGTCCAAACCAAGTAAAATGTTTGCATTCACAGAATAATTAAACTCCTTGAGTAATAAAAGTGTTTTTTTGCCCAATCAGTTAAGGTTATCTGCTTGATAATAGTTTTCGTTTCAAATAACAGTTGAACGGACTTGTAATAATAAATAGTATTATACTCAAAAATGTGTCACCAACTTTAAATCAATTGAGCAGTGTCAGCAGATGGGACTCCTCTGAACCATCCCAAGGGGAGGGGGTAACATCATAGCTACTTCCTTGTGCACTGGGCCTTGATATTAGACAAGGGTTATTTAATGGGTAGCAATTTGTCCCCCAGTGTCAATCTGTGAAAGGAGTGAGGAGCAACTCACCAACTACAAGAGGAAGACACAGTACTGGATGTTATTTTAATAGACTAAATGCAGTTGTATGAATAGTGAAGTACAGTCATATACTATTGCAAGTGGTAAAGGATTAAGGAGTGAACACTCTCACACTAAATGGTACAATCATGCAGCAAAATGCAAAAGGATATCATATAAATAATGGAAAGGCAGCAAAATAAACCCTGCAAAAGAATAGCAATCATGCATAGTTTTGTACTATCCATAAGAAGTCACTTCCCAAAGATGTCAAAAATAAAAATAACCCTTAGCTTAGTGATTGGCCAAATCAACAAGCAGTGCTGTGTGTGATCGGGCTCCTCAGGTGAATGTCCTCTGCTCTGTTTAATCTGTTATGTATGTCTAAGTATGGCAATTCTTTTTTTTACTTTAATCACTACTGTTACTGCAAACAGACTTACTCTGTGTGTTCTTGACTGCACCAAGTGTGTTTAAATATTAATGAGACTGATCTTGTTCGTCAAGGTTCTATGTGAATGAGTGTTCTTGCTGCCAAGAGACTGTTGGGATCGATCCCCTTTTGTTAATCAGTAACAACAATTCCTTGACTTAAAACTGTGCATCTTTAATCTGGTAATCAAGAACTTTTTATGTAAAGAAGTTTGTCTCAGAAATATTGACCATTTGAACTCTTGCCTTATGCTTACAAAGAAATGTACTGAAGGAACTTGACCTCGCAATATGTTTGTAAAGAACTCTATCTCATAAACATTGACCGTTTCAACTGCTTACTCTATGCACTGTGTAATTTATTGAGATGTGGGGTAGAAATATTGACCAGCTGGACCCCCTACTGTATGTATGGGCATTGATTTGTTGCTTTACTTTAAAGTTCCATCTAAAATAAAAAAAAATCAGCATATGTTTTCTCTTTTATTCTTCATTCAGACTGCAAAACAAATTAAACAGGTAATTAGAATAAAATCCTGTACATTTATCCCATAGGTGTTCCTTTTTTCAAGTGAAGAAATGATAAACGTGAAACAGGAGAAAACAGAAAATCAACAATTTATATACATGAGGGTATGGTAGAAGGCATGAAAAATAGCAATAAGTAAAATAGCATTTCCTGTAGTATGGATTACTTTGGAGCCAGTGAACAATTTAAGGCTTTTAATGGTTTAAATAAAGGTTTATTCTGTTTCCACAATGTAAGGCACAGGTAAAATTTTCCTCCAAAATACCAAAAATGCCAGAAAACAGTGCATAGCACAGCAAAAACAAGCAAAACAAGTTGACGATAAATGGCACAATATCTTCTGGGAGTGATTCAGATTTATTAGGGGGTCTTTCAGTTTTATGAGGGGGTGATTCAGTTTTATTAGCGTCTGATTCAGTTTTATGAGGGTGTGATTTAGATTTTATGAGGGGGTGATTCAGTTTTATGAGGGGGTGATGTGAATGGAAAAGCTATCTGTAGGCAGGCCTGCTACTGCCTATTAGCTGAAATGTCTGTCTGCTGCATGTATCAAAACAATACTCTCTGAAGCAAAGCTTCAGAAGTAACAAGGCCTCAGCCTCAAGGACAGTACTCAAGGCAGCTCGTTTGAGCATCAACCATAAGCCAGGTGTCCAGAAACACCTAAAACAGTATAATTACAAGAACCTCAAAAAGATGAAAATGGGAAACCCTTAGTTTCAAGTGCTACCCAAGTGTTAACACAATTCCCAACCATAACTTTTGTTTGGTTGAAACAAAATGACTAATTTGGTAAACAGGTAGTGCGTTCTCCACGTGTACAAGCAGTGAAAAGTAGTCGCTTATCAAGTCCGTATTCGTAGTGTGTAGTTATTACCGAAAATACTAATCAGTCCTTTCCTTGTGTTCTTACCGCATATAAATCCAACCCCTTTCTATCAGTCTTTATTAAGCCCAACCCTGCCACAGCTTCGCGCCAATCAGGTATCAGAACTTGTTAAACATAGAAAAGTGTCTCAAGAGCTCAAGATTCGAGTTTTACTCTTTCTCACATAGTTGAAAAATATTAAAGATCTATTTCAGCGTATTCGTCATTGTGAAAGCATAATTGAAATGACAACATTATTTTTTTTAAATATTTAAAATTGATCTACCTTCAGCGGCAATTACATGTAACTGATAACATGCGTCATCACTTGTTTGCATGTTTTGTTTCATCGTAAAAAGGATTTTAGAAAATCTCGAATAGCTTAAAGAACAAGGTAACACAAAGAAGCAGTCTTCCAAGAAGTTCTTTTTGGAACAGAATAACAATGAAACAAGAGACACATAACAAAACACTCATATAAAATTCTATTCGTCATTACTGGCCTCGGATTCCTTTGTGCAGGCTGAGAGGTCGTGGCAAGTGGTTCCTCGCTAACCTTTGTGGTTGTTAAATAGAGAAATTCATTTTTAACTATTTACTGAAATAAACAGAATACAATTCCACACAATTGAAATGCATCCTACCTACGTGGATTCACTGAATGCAACTGAGGGACTTCCACCTACGAATGCAACAGAAATAGACATACCACTTCTTGCACAGAGCCATTACTATTTCAAAGCTGGTTTGGCTGTTAATAATTACTATGGTTTGTCACTGGTTGGGATTGGACTTATTGGAAATACCATTAGTTTGCTGGTTATGCTGCAGGTGGGTAACATAAGAATGGAAATTGAAAAGGAAATCACTGATAGAATTATTTGTATTAGTGAAACAATCAAAATAGTATTGAGTACAGCCTTTCTTTAGTAATTGTCCTGCTTTAGACATTTCATTTGTACACCTTTTTCCTGGAAAGGCAATGTTTAGCAGATCAACTTTTCGATAGTCTGAGATACGTAGAAGTACAATTGAAAACAATTTTCTTACAAAAAGCATTTGTGAAACTGAATCAGCATATTATTCTTTGAAAGGTTGTGTGTTGGCATTGATGCTCCTACAGGGTGTTTTGATTGTAAAGGCAAATTTGTATAACGATTCTTCAGTTGTTGGAAGTAATGGCGCGTTCACACTGCACAGAACCGGGACAGGGACCGAGAAAAATGGGTTTGTATATATTATACAGAACTGTTCATACTGCACCAGGACCTGAAATGGGACCAGAGCCATTTTCTCCTATTGTGCCAGTTCCGTTCCCTGTACCTGTCCCAGTCCCGGTTCCTTACAGTGTGAACGCGCCATAATACCTTATAAACAACGATTTCATTTGCAGCCACAGAATAGGAAATCAACTTGCTGCATCTATCTAGCTGCGCTGGCTGTAACAGATAATCTATTCTTAATAAACTGTTTGGAGTTAACTGTTATGATGGGTTTCTTTCCTAAATATTTTAAAGATTCTCATTGTAAATTCATGGCGATGCATTATCAGGTGAGGATGTATTTGTAACAGATCAGATATTTTTAATTTAGATTTCAACCGTGACTATGTTAATTGTCCTTTTCAAATAGGTACCTCTATGTGTGCATTTGGTACATTTTCGAACTTAAAATTAGTACAGAAATGAGCAATTGGCACCATTGAATTTGCTACATTTGGACAAAATTGACCAAACAAACTCTTTTCGAAAATTAGAGTGCAGTTTTGCCTAGAACGTCCAAACCTCATCTCAAAAATCTAAAAAAATCCTGATACATGAATTTAAGTCATTTTGAAGAGCCTTTTAATTATCTATTCGTGTGTTTATTTGCTTGGGGCAGGCTTTTCAACTTAGTTCAGTAAAGTCAGTTTAAGTCACTTGAGATAAGAATGTTAAATATTGAGTGATTAAATTTCGCTTTAGTTATTACTTTTTTATTGCAACTACCTTAAATAGTACAGCCATGGTTACAAGTTTTGTGAATTCTGGTGATGGCTGCCATCCAGTATGGCTTTAGCCACAATATGTCCGATCAAAGATAGTTACCCTGGTTGAAATTGTAGTTTTTTTTAGAATATTCTAAGTTTTCGTACCAATCATCAGTGAATTATTTACATTTAAGTCCTGTGCAATTACAAGCTCATTCATCATAACCGCCGTGACTTTGGAACGATACTTAGCGATCTGCTTCCCTCTGAAAAGTGCTCCGTGGAGAACAGTAAAAAGGGCCAAGGTAGTCTTACTTTTGAACTACATTTTTATCATTTTGATCATAAGTTTGAAAAAATGGCATGATATGTCAGATCAGAAGTGTTTCAGTTTTTAAAAGTAGAAGTTATCAGTTTGACCCACATTCAAATCACAATCCCAATCCCGTCTAAAATCAGTACTCTTTCAAGGACACGCCCTTCTTAATGTCGCAAAACTTACTTTTTACGAGTTTTTTGCCTTCTTATTCGAAGACTTGAAAACGATTTCTTTTCGCAAATTTCAAAGCTATGATCGAGTTTGGAGCTCTGTCTTTCGGTCGAATTTGCACTGCTTTAATGGGTCTTTTTACTTTGTAATTTTATGGGAATATTAGAATTAGATCAGTTGATACATCGCATTTAGAATAACTTTGGAAAGCATATATTTACTAACTTTCAGAGAAGTAACATGTACGAGGTCCTACCAACAGTAAGCTAATGACACAGATCCTTATTCGTTAACAAGTTCCAATTGCTCAGTAAACATACGTAAAACGTACATTTGACCATAAATTTGGTAATCCTGTTATTTGAGTTTTCTCTAAATGGAGATGCATTCTGTAGATTCTACTGAATCACGAGAAAGCAAAAAAAAAATCCGGCAGCAAAATGTTACTCCCAGTGGGAGTTGAACCAAGGGCCTCTAACTTTAATGCTGGAAGGCTCAAGACCTTTAGATCCTTGTATAGTCATGTCATGCTCTATTGATTCAAAAAATTCCTCTAGGTCCATGAATCAATAGAGTATGATTATGTAATGATCTAAAGGTCTGAGACTTCCAGCAAATAGGCAATTACCTCAGGCAGTAGCATGCAGGGTACAAAAGTCAGAAGCCCTGGATTCAATTCCCAGTGGAGGTAACATTTTGCAACTGATTTTTTTTTTGTTTTCTTGTGATTCTGTAGAACCTACACAATGCATCTCTATTGAGGGAAAACTCGAATAAGCAACAACGGTTTTGACAACTTTATGTGAAGTGTAAAATTTTTTACAAAATTCCCTTCACTTAAAATACATTTTGGCTGCAAATGCTGTGTGCATTACTTGTGGGTATATGGAATATTCGTCTTTTCTTTATCGGTTCACAAATATATGAAGGCAAAAGAGAACTTTTCAACTCCCACCTCCGATAAATCTTGAATCTATGTATCAAAATCATTTCAAAGCAAAAGAAATATCCTTCCTGGTTGTTAAACCAAGTCTTTTGAGCCTAAAATATGGGTATTCAGAAACAGCAGTGAAATTTGAATTTTCAAGCTGCCAGTTCAATCTATTCAAATTATGGAGCTGTGACATGTGATATGTGACATTCCTGATCTGGCGTTTTTCCTTGTTACCACTCGCATACGAAGTACCAGGGAAGGTACTGTTTTCACAGGTGTGTGTCTGACCGGGGGAGGGGGGTACCCCAGCCAGGACCAGGACAGGGGGACTTTCTTGTATTCCGTCTTGTATCTTTACAGATGATATTATGTGGTATCGTCGTATTTGCTTTATTATTTACCACACCGTATGGCTTCACTGCTGCCATGTCATCAGGACTTCTTTGTGCTGGCATTGCTTGTTCCTTCGTGGGTATTTGGCATTAAAATCATTATCACCAAACGTTGAGCATTATTGTGAACATGTATGCTTCAAATATTGTTCTGCTTTCAGGTGTGGTGCAAAGTGTGGTCGTGGACAGGATTCACAATAAATTTTGTAGTACCATTCATTGCTTTGGTGACAATGAATATTTTGATTCTAAGGTAAATAAAGATTTATCCCTTAAATCCTTACTTATGCCAAATATGAAACAAGTCGTTTTACAAGCTCTACTAATTTGGTACACATTCCGGATTTTCACGACAAGCCAATCTGACAGATTTGTCAGATCGGCAATATATAAAATGCAATTTTTAAGAAAGATCATAATTTAAATTTTAGAGGTAAGGGGTATTTAAGATTATTGACCATTGATAGAATGTAAACACTTGATTAACACATACATAGCAAGGAATAAAAATGAAGGAGTGAAGAATACCACTCTGGTGACTCATGAAGGTGCACCAGACTTGTGCAAGTCTAAATGTAATTCATAATCAGACTTGTGCAAGTCTAAATTTAATTCATTACCAGACTTGTGCAAGTCTAAACTTAATTCATTACCAGAATTGTGCAAGTCTAATTCATTACCAGACTTGTGCAAGTCTAAACTTAATTCATTACCAGACTTGTTCAAGTCTAAATTTAATTCATAATCAGACTTGTGCAAGTGCAAACTTAAGTCAATACCAGACTTGTGCAAGTCTAAACTTAATTCAATACCAGACTTGTGCCAGTCTAAACTTAATTCATTACCAGACTCATCCAAGTCTAAACTTAATTCATTACCAGGCTTGTGCAAGTCTAAACTTAATTCATTACCAGACTTGTGTAAGTCTAAACTTAATTCATTACCAGATTTGTGCAAGTCTAAACTTAATTCATTACCAGACTTGTGCAAGTCTAAACTTAATTCATTACCAGACTTGTGCAAATCTGAACTTAATTCATTACCTGACTTGTGCAAGTCTAAACTTAATTCATTACCTGACTTGTACAAGTCTAAACTTAATTCATTACCAGATTTGTGCAAGTCTAAACTTAATTCATTACCTGACTTGTGCAAGCCTAAACTTAATTCATTACCAGACTTGTGCAAGTCTAAACCTAATTAATACCAGACTTGTGCAAGTCTAAACTTAATTTATTACCTGACTTGTGCAAGTCTAAACTTAATTCATTACCAGACTTGTGTAAGTCTAATACCCCATCTTCCACCCACGTTCCGAGTTTCCGAGGTTTTCTGATGTTCATTTCCAATCTCCCCCCATCTTCTGTTTCTGAGGTTTGTTTCAATCTCACCTTGTGTGGGTTCAATCTCACCTTGTGTGCTTCCCTCAAAGAAAAAATAATATCTTCACCTTGCGTGGAAAAATTCCCATAATAGTCATGAAGCAACCCCATTTCCATCAATAATGTAACTCTTTAGGAGTCACCAAAAATCTACTTCTAACAAGAAAGCAAGAGGCATAATGACCGTGGCGTAGCAAGTGCTTGCTCTGCTGTCCTAGAGGCATAATGACCGTGGCGTAGCAAGTGCTTGCTCTGCTGTCCTATCCCAGGTAGCCCCTCCCCAGCTGGGTTACCCCCTTGGCTGGGGTCACTATACCAGTCACTATATATCTTCCTCACCCAACGGACCTTCTTCATGGTCATAGGGGAATTTTTTGTGGCTCAGTTCAACCAGTTGATCCTCTGATAGAGGTGCCTTGAAGTTATGGACACAGTTATAAGCCACAGATGCAGGGCAGGGCAATGCAAGCCCTTCTTCAGTGTCCAGGGGAACAGTGATGGAAAGGCCTTCATGTTGATGCCACATGTAACTTAAACTGAAAATGACCTCATTCCCTGGTTTCACAAGCTTGGCCTCACTGGTACACCCTGTTCCAGGGGCAAAAATATACATATTGCCAGTGGCATCAAACTGAAAGAATTGTGTGTTCTCTGGTGTAGCCAATCTGAAAGGCAAAGTCATAGATATGGGTGCACTCATAATACTAATTTGGCAAATCTGATGAAAGTCTTACTCACTCATTTTCTATCTGAGACACAGCCTCATACAGTGTATTATTGTCTATTGAAATGTCCTCAACCACAGGGCAGTAACTATCCACAGCCATTACTAAATCCCCATCACACAAGGTGCTTTGTTTAAGGTCTACGAAGTCATAGAAGTCTTGAGTAATGATGTCCTTTAAATAGTATAGGTCCCAATCCCTGTTGGTCATAAAAAGTCCATCCAATAGCTCTATAACTGTACAGCATGGAGTCCAACTTAAAATGGCCTTCCCGTGTCTCAGAAATTGACTACCAGTTGCCAAACATTGACCAAAAGACACTGCTGACTACACCTCACCACCCCGGCTGACTTGGCTCTCTTCCTGCCAAGACTTTCTATCATTCATGGAGGATACAAAGGCCTGGTCAACCATTGTGTAAATCAGTTAATCAATGCCTTTCATGTTGAATAGTGGCAAATCTATTCACTCACCAGTGCTCATGAATTATTTGCCACTAATCAACTGAAAAGCATAGATTATCCAATACATAATGTAGATCTATTTCAAAATTGTACAATAGATCATTGCACTGTGTACAGGGCATTCCGTAGGAGAGGAGAATACTTCAAAGGTCAACGTCAGGCTACACAACAAGGGCAAACAACAACTGGAAAAGGTAAAAATGTGAAAGGTAACTAACAATTTTGAGTCGAGTTTTCGCTAAATTATACAAAGTTGACAACATTGTCAACTAAGGGGAAGAGCAAAATAAATTCAGGAAAAGAATTGCATCCAATGGGGATAGAACCCAGAACCGCTTAGTGTTTACTCTAAAGCCTCACTGAGTGTATTAAACTGACAGTTTGTTATCAGTCTGAATCTCTGAGAACATTTTTTGTCATAATGTATGGATTTTAGAAATGATCCAAGTTCAAAAAGTGAAGTAAAGTGGTCTATGAAACAAAGCTCAGTTCCGAGATCTCCCTCAAGATATGTCAGGTCAGCACAATCAGTAAGGAATCAGTGTAGATCACAAGAGATCCTTGGTTCTATCCCAGTTATTTTGCTAAATTTATTTTGATCTTACCGTGCAAGTCTTTGTTGGCAACTTCGGGACATCTGGAGTGTTAATTCTTTTCCTGGTGGAATGTAAAGAAATAATATTCTCAAATTGTACCATGTTAATGGGTATTTAACTTAACTGCTAAGAGTCAATGAAGTTTCGAGTACTACAGTGGAAAAATTCATGTCGTGCTCATAATTCTGACAATGAACTATCATGTTCTAAGACAATGTAAAATTTTCACATCAATATCAACTTCACCGAGACAAACATAATTTTTTGAACGTGTTAAAAGAAATGAAACTGCACGGTCTGAATAACAGAATTTGAAAGTTGAACTAAAACAACGAACAACTTTTTCATCATTCTGACCAACTTAAATTAATAAATGTATTAATGACTATCCAGGAGAGACCAGCAAGGACGCACAACTGACGGCCATGTTGCTTCTAGTCACTACATGTTTTCTTATATTTACTTCTCCGATCTACATTCGTCACATTATCTTTGCAAATTACAATATCCTGAAGGATGCGGAAACGTTTGCTAAAGTTGCACTTCTCTATCAGATCACACAAAAAAGCTATTTCACAAACAGGTACTCCTTCCATACATTTCGTATGTTTTCTGATAAGATTGACTGTTGATCGGACATGAACATTCTAGCTGTTTTACAAAATGATGGTTTCATTTCCTGGGAGAGTGAGTGTCATTCTATGTTTCCGTGTCATTGCCATTCGCGTTGGTAATTGTTTTCAGTCTGGTGTGTATGTCCATTGGTTGGGATTCGATATCCCATGATGCACTGGGAAGTTAATTTAATGCAGGAAAGACCAGGCCAGGAAGGACCAGGGCCCAACCTTTAACCCCCCCCCCAACCCCGAAGAGTTCATGTTATTAATGTATCATGATGGAGAGCCTGCAGTCATCAAAAACGAAAGCCTTTCCTGTTTGCGTTATAGTTCCTAGGCATCTAATATCCTTTGTACAAATGACGGTGATGTCTGTGTACAGTTTGTGAATTTGTGATTGGATCAGTTTATTCACAATTGGGCAATTACAATGAAGCCATGCTATCCAGAAATGTGTGTTTTGGGAGATCTTTAAACTGAATTTTGTTTCATGCGCCACTTAACTTTTTGGACTTAGATCATTTCTAAAATTAGAAGGCCACGACTTTATCAAGGTCTGAAAGTTTGAAACTGCATGGCAAGCAGCGACAGGTTAGCCCAGTTGGATACGCACCAGTGCTGGTAAATAGTGAGTTCAATATGCACTGGAGGCAAATTTATTTTTCACCGAAACTTTTTAAAATCCCTCGATGTCAATTTTGCACAAAAATGTCAGAAACGGCAGAGTTGTTTTTATTTGTGAAAACCTCAAATAACTCCCCCTTTCATTATTCCAGTGCGATAAATTTCTTCTTGTACTGCATTGCTGGTAGTAAGTTCAGGGCGGACTGTGTTGCATTGCTGTGCGGACGAGACAGGACAAACAGAAACAGTGTAACATCTCGAAGTAAAGACTTGTCTTCTGTCGTGGAAGACACCAGTGCTTAAAACGATTTTACTTTCTTAGTAAAGGGCTCTTTCAACCTCTAAGCTTTTTTTTTATTCAAAATATACATTGTCATAGACTAGACTATTGTTTGCAGAAATGTGCCCAAATTTTAAAGGTATCTAACTAAAAGAAAGTGATGTTAAATAAAATAAAGGCCTATCAGATGGATTTTTCATAGACGTGGATTGGCAAAACTAGTGATGAAGGCCGCATTCAAAGAGCAACCATTTGCTATGTTTTATTTGTATAATCTCTGTCTACCTTGATAAAGATATAAAGAACTTTTAATTTGCTTTTAAAATTCAACAACCTTTCTATATTTTGTTGTATGAATCTTAAGTTTTCAATTTCATTAGTAGTAGTGGCTTTATCTTTATCACGTACATTCATAATCGGTAGACTGACATGTTCAAGGAAGTTCAGTACGCAGTGTTGTTACCGCCCGCCATCCCAAGGATGGGGGAAGGTAATAGTTTGAGTCCTGTTTGTCAGTTCACAGGGGGGTGGTACTCAGATCCCAGGTGGGGGGTACTCAGGTCCCAGACAGGGGGTGGTACTCAGTCCCAGGGGAGTACTCAGTCCCAGGGGGCACTCAGTCCTGGCGGGGAGGGGGGTACTCAGTCCCAGCTGGGGGGGGGTACTCAGTCCGAGGGG
>JBCAUG010667112.1:0-28297 GCA_038406175.1 Haplosyllis leylae | reverse complement strand
GCCGCGTATATGCAAAAGAATCAGTCCCTACTAACCACTTGTAATGGGGCTATGAACAAAGACTACATACAGTTCAAACAAATGACTGAGTAGCAATTTAGTGAACTGTATCTGTCATCGCTTCACATGTGATGACATTCAGTCCGGTGAATAGAGTAGAAGAACCGAAAACAGCTCAAGTGCGTATTAAATGCCCACTGCCTCCTATGGGAAAGCCGATGTGACCACGCAAAATGGCGGGATCACCATCAGGACAACCACCAACATTTTTCGGAGATTTAGACAGCATGACGAAAAAAATAGAATATAAAAGTGATTTGTGTTACATCCCTAAAAATCATGGAATGGACATCAAGGTCTTTGACCAAGGTACGCTCAGTGAAATGTATTACTTAGATACCAGTTACTGTGTGACAAAGACAAAACGGTTCAATAACAAGTGCATGTATGAAATATTTGCGGAATACACCAATCTCGACAGTGCTGAAATAAAAAACATGATGCTGCAAGAACTAAAGAAAAACTCTGTATGGTATTCTAGAGCAGGCGAGATTTCACTCTCCATGCATGGTTTAAACTACAAGGAGTGGTTAAAGCACCTGAAAAAGGCAAGAACATGGCCAGATGAAATCTGCCTCTACGCATTGTGTGTACTATTCAGAAGGCACACCCTGGTATTCACATCAATAAGACCATGGACTACCCTAAATAAGACAAAGGATATGCCCCTAGGAGCTGTACAAGAGATTTGTGAGACCACCCTGCTTTATCTTGGTAACAATCTATATGGAATTCTTCGTAGAAGACCTTTTACCTTAAATGTTCCGGAACCTTTTGACCTAGAGGACATGCAAATAATGCGTCCATTACACATGGATTATCAAGACAAAGAATTATACTTCGAAATGAGAGTTAATAGTAGCTATGAAAGAGCTCTATTGGAGGACGAAATTGAACCATTGTACCAACCACCGGACAAGGCAAAACCTACAGTGTTTGATGCAGATTATGAGGTGCTGGTCGCCTCAGATGATGGAGAACCAAGCACGAAGGAGATAATAGGAAAACTACTGCTGGCACCGGACTCTGTGGCATGGGACATTAAGCAAGAAATGATCGACAGTTTCATGTCACAGAAATCAAGCAAGCACCCGAACCTATTAATCTCCAATGTCAGGTCGGTAATCAAAACGGAATTTCCAGTTCCTGATGACAGTACAGAATCACGCACTACAGAATTTCAAGGTACTGGCCTTAGCTCCCTAAGCACTACACTAGAAGCTGCAAGCGTCATCAGTATAGAACCGATTGACACATCCCAAGATGAGCCAGTGTCTGTAGGTGCGAACACTACTGATACTAATGTTGACATAACTGGTTTACCAACTGGAAGTGTGGATTACGAGGATATGACCTCGGAAAGCATTATGAGTGGATTACCAACGGATAGTGTGTATGATGATGGTGTTACCACGGAAAGCGTTGCGAGCCTAGAACTCCAGCCAAATACCTCACTCTGCAAGGTTACCACAGAAAGTGGCCCTAACGTAATGCACGTGTCAATCACGCCAAGAAACATGGTTACCACGAGTAGTGCACAAGTTGTTACCACGAATAATTCGACTACCATGGCTAACATTGTTACCACGGAAAGTGATAAACAGCCTACAACATCAGTAGCGTCCAGATATGACTCACACAAAACTGCAACGGAGTTTGATATTACTACGGATAGTGCTGGATTATTAACGATTACACCCTGTGACAGTGTTCACACATCATTAACCCCATCTGAACCCAACTGTACAGAGGACATCATAGACACCTCGGATATCCCCAAGGAAATAAAATCAATGTTCACCAAAGTGACTGATCCTCTCCGCTCCAGTATGGATGAGCATGACGAACAGGCCGTTACCACACATAGTGCGATAAACCCTAATGTCGCCTCCCAAGGTGATACAGGTACAGGTTCAGAATCGGACTTATCACCAGCTACCAAAGAGAGGGCCTACGCAGTATTCGGACAACTAACAGCTCCTCTCAAAAGTAGCATGACAGAACCTGTACAGCAACACAATGAGGCCATTAGGTCCCTGCCCATTGCCACCATAAATCAACTGACTGAAGAGCAGGAACCACCTATTGACACATACTATGAGGTGATTAATGCAGAAGGAGATGATATAGTCCAGTTGAGTAAACAGGGCATCTTGAGGAATAAGTGCTGTATAAAACTGCAGAACCTCAGTTCGGAAGACATTGACTCAATCAATGACTCATTCAAACACTCAAACTTGGATATACCAGTAAAATGCAAGAAACAAAGCTTACGCCCCGGGAAAAAACCTTTGCAAGTAAGGATCCAAGCCCAGCGTAAAATAAGCTCAAAAAGACAGGGTACCATGTCTGAGTCTCCATTGGTATACACCCTGCCATCAGCGTTACCACGGAAAATGGCGGATGGAGCAGATAAATCTGACTCAGATGACACTGTCATATATGCGCCACCGTCTGAACCAATACCTGGTCTGACCATTGTGATGGACCATCCTGAAGAGCCTGAAAAACCGTTAAAAAAGAAAAGGATAGCAACCTTTCGAATCAGAACTGTGGGCATCAAAAGCCATAAAGACAGTGACTTAATTAAACAAACAAGGAGCAGAATATTCACCTGCAAGCTGTGCAGACATCGCTCAAAAACTGTGAAAGGATTGAACATCCACTTTAAAACCAACCACAACAGTCTCAAATGTACAGACTGTAGCAAGGAATACTACAGTCCTTTGTCCCTACGGAAACATCAATATGTCCACAAGGAAACGAGTCACAGTTGTGCATACTGTGAACGTAGCTTCCCCTTCAAGTCGGAAAAAGAACACCATGAACTTGTCCATACAAGCACCACAAGACATAAATGTCAAGTGGAAAACTGCAGTTCGTCGTTCAAACGATATAGTGATCTAAAGTCTCATGAAGAGATGCACAAGACTGACCCCATCAAGTGCAAACACTGTAACTACAAGAACAGTGACATTCGTAATGTGCGTCAACACATGCGCAACCACACGGGAGAGCAGCCATACAAGTGCAAAACCTGTGAGAAGTCCTTCAAATTCGCCCAACAAAGACTTAGGCATAAATGTACCAAAAGTGGAACATTAGGTCCGATCAACCAGATGTGATGTCTTATGCGTGGTAACCAATGCTATCGCTATGGCTTGGTTAATATAGTTTGACAAACAAGAACATTGTCGATAAAATTTCAAAACATTATACGTGGTAACACGTCGATGATTCTGACATTGTGAAAGCCACCAAGAGGCATGGATGGTTATTAACTTAAGATCGTGTTTAATTTAAACATTCACAGTTTATTTTTTAATCGTTTGTATGATGGTTTCTTTTCTCCCTGTAAATATCCGTGTATCACTTGCCGAAAGCATTTACCTTGAAGATAATCATAGTACCGTTCTGCGTGGTAACAAAAAAGTACAAGCGGCACAAAATATATAAAACTAGAAGGTCAATTGAACTGTTTTATTTACTAGTAAGAGTAACACAAAGGACACCAGGACTATAATCACTTCAGCAGTATCGATGTTAAATGTCCCTGTTTTTTTTTTATATTTTATATCCGCTACAAGGGAGTTCCACCACTTATGGATAGTCAAATATTGACTCTGCGAACTACCCGATTCTCAGCAAGTTACAATGATAAGTTTAAAACCTAATAACTACACCGAACCGAACTATGTATATGATTGAGAATCAAATAAAAAAATTAAAAAATAAAAAATAATTACAGAAAGTCCTTCGAATATTCTTGTAGTTAAAACAAATACAAGAAGATCTGGTAGAAGGAAAAATTCAATGTAATGTTTCAGACCATCTGTAAAGGCCAGGCCGGTTCTTAATTCATCTGGAGAAATTATGGCTTAGAAACGGAAATTATTGAATCAACATTTTATTCTTATCTTACATATCGTGCCTGTATCATTTTACCTACAATCACAGCATACCTGGATTTATCTTGTAATTTAGAAGCTATCTCTGAAAGAAACAATAGTTAGCGTGATATATTGGAGAGGTCCTTGAATGTGACGACAGGTCTAAATAATAGTGACATTTCCTGTGCAGGTAAATTACCGGCTACTGGTGAAGCGGTTATTGTTGTAGATTCTGTACGCATTTCCACAGGATATTCCAACTCGATGTTCAATTAGGTACCGATGGTTTGGTTACACAACATTGCAATTCGGCTGTGAACGTCTCCATAAGACCCTTGTTTCTTTACATGCAAAAAATACCAGATTTTTTTGTGCGTGTCCAGCAAAATAACCAGATTACTTTCTATCAAGGTGGGTTATTAAAGTCATGGCCATGTTTCAATGCAAATTTATAAAATGTCTGGAAGGCAATGGATTAATTTGAAATTTGCTTTCAGTCAGGACAGCTGCATCTGGTAATCCAACCATTGCGAAGTCGAAAACAATTTGTCTTGACGTGACAGGTGTAAAATACAGTGAAGACATGAAGCTGAAGAATTCATTTATAAAAACGATGTCAAGAACCTATCTTAATGGAAACGTGCTGCCAATCGAAAAGTCCTCCAGTGACCTTGTGCATTAACAGAGGGCATTGTCTGACCTGTTGAAGCTGGTTCTTGATCGGGATTTCCAGCCTGAATTGTTTATCATTAAAGGCTTATCTTCTTAGCTCTTTTCCTCACTTTGTCAGGGGTGCCATTTAAAATGGCTGCGTTGGGTGTTAATGATGACTTTATTAGCGTAGTTACATCTTGATGTTCAGAAAATGTTTCTTTAGTCGTGATCTTCCTGAAGACGAGCAAAACCTTATCCTCTTCTATTGAAATTAGTAAGGTTGTATGTCTGAATAGAAATTAGACACAGCCTTGTTAAGTTTCCACAATCCATTAAACTCGTCCGTGAATCGTGAGCCACGGAAAGTCAGGTTTCATTTCAACAATAGTCCTGCATCTTGAGATATCAGTCCATTTCAATTTTACCATAAAAGGAGCCTACCAATACCAGATGATTGCACTGAGGTAACTAACTTATTCCAGTCGGCCTTGCCATCCAACAACACGCACGGGAACTGTCATGACCTTTTAATTCTAAATTTATGGAGAGGATCGTTGCCATAGCAACTGGTTATTTCAAAAGGAGAGTAGGAGGGTTGAGCTGAAGGAAACATCACCTTACTCTCAGTACTTGCAGTCAATTAGGTTGATGGGTCAATCACTGGAGGCTATAAAGACCAGTGCTACTGTTGGAAATAACAGGCCTGGAGATCACTCAGTCCCCTCACTGAGGTTCTTCCTTTTAACTGTAGTTCCCTCTTCCATGTACGGAATACTGGAAAAGGTTATATTTTATTTGATACATGTGTGCAGGTTGGAAACCCCAGCTAGCAAATGCTTTTTAATCTATTTCTGGAATATGATAGTTCTACAGGGCATCTGTTTTATATTCTTGACCAAAGCAATCGCTTTCTGTGTAAGTCATCTGCAATTAAACAATGGTTAGAGTTGGATAAAGTAATCTTGTCATGCGTTTGTGATGGGGATTCCTTTTGAATTGAATTTTAATTAATGTATCCGATAACAACCTTTTGCATATTTTGCTGTAAGAACAGCTCTGACGGAAAATATTGCATCAATGGGAACTCATGATGGATGGTCTTCTGATTAATTTTCTTCTCAGATGAACCAAATCAATTAACACAAGTACCTTCTTGACAATCCACGCATTAGACACCCATTTGAGTACCAGACTCACATGGGCTTTTCTTTAATCTGAAAATTGTACCTTTAAAGGTCAGGTATACTAAGTAGATTGGTTTTGTACATTAGTATCCGCAGTAAGCCAAACAAAATTCTATTAAATCGGAATATTTGTGATTATTTGCAACGGGAGTTTGTCAGCATTGAAAATAAATTAAATGAAAGTCTGCATTAGATCGGAACAAAGCAATATTCCTTCACGAAACCTCAGAAAAATCTTTCCTTTTTGACTCTTCATTGAATCCTTCCAGATGCCAATTTATTGTTTCTACTTTGTTCTGTTCAGTCAAAACAATGTTTTTCTTTACACCACACAATATAGTTGTCAGTAGTAACACAAAGGTCATGAATAATGCAATGTTACCAAGCTTATGCTTAAGGCAAACATGGAGACAACTAGTTGGGAGGTTATGTTATTGAGCAAAATTGGGTCTTGTAACCTTTAGGGTCTACCAGATAAAGAACATGTTTGATATACTTCTTGATGCCAAATATTGTCTAAGGCATCAATGATGATGGCAGTATTCATTTCGTTGTTTTGATGTTCTTTGATTCCTGAGACAAAAAAGCTAGTTTGGGAGATCTTAAATGTGTTGGAAACAATTTGCCTCAACGGTAGGTAGTATATCGGCAGATGACACTCAGGAAATTACAAAACTTTCACACGAGAGGCAAATCAACATGAGCAAAGTAATAAGAACATCCGTCGTGACACAGACATTATATCGCAGATGTGATATCTTTCATGATCAATAATATCGGAAAATCCGACCCTGATTTGCCTAAAGCAAGATTTTGTGTGTCCAAAAATCTCGCCCATGACCAAGCTGACTCCTCAAGCCATCAAAGTGTCATCTTCTGCCAAAGGACACTCTTGTTCCTTGATTAATGTGCAGATAATAATATTAACTAATTAAAAGCAAATACTACACGTTTAGCTGGAGGTTAAATGGACATTTTCCTCTGATAATTGTGCATAATAGCAAACCATAGCGTATATTCCTCCCAGCAATTGATATTTCATGACATTTTGCCGCTATTGGCAGTCAGGTTTTTGAATGGAGATTTGTATCTACACGGTTGGTATGCATTTTACTCATAAATAAATGACACTGTTCACATTGCACTAATGAAAGAGTAATCAATTATCCAAAATGCACCACAGAGCTTTCAAGTCAATATCACTAAGGAGTGTTGAAATGTTCATGCCTCAGAATGTTGGATCATTGGCGCTTGAATGATAAATTTTCATGAGACTCAAACATATTGTTCTTGATAGGAGAATGATTCAAAATAGAATACAACAACTTCTAAACGAGTTAGAAATATCAGGTACTATCAGTTGCGTTTGTGATCAAACATGGATCTATATCACCAAGAAATGTGTAGATGCCAACAACAACGACAATACAATATAATACAAAGTTTCAGCGGCCAGTATTTCCTCCCAAAATATGAACAGAACCAGATTACACAGTGATGAATTATGTATGTATTTTGCGCTTTAAACTAATATTGAAATTTCCTGAAAAGTCTGTACTTCGTAAAAAGATGGATAGCAAAACACAGTTCCTGAAATCCTTTGAAATTTGCAAAGAAATATATCGCTCAAGTGAACCTTGTGCAATTACCAATTCAGGAAACAACATCGTAGTATGATGGATTACAACGAGCATTGACGATTTAAATCCCTTATGTATATGAAATTCCATAATGATCTCATTTATTAGACTGATTCGCATCATGATGCAACAGAACTACAAACATATTTCTCCTTGTTTTGTATTTTTGAAAACAAAGTCGTCTGCAATGTTCAGACTTGTGTTTTATGTGTGAATAGATGTGAGGGTGGGAGTTACTTTTTGAAACATTTCCGGTGTAACATTCTAATACGCAACCATTTTTCAATGCACAAAAAGGTATCGTGAAATGGGTAACTCTTTGCTGTTTGATCCTGGTGGCTCGTGGCGTGTTACCCAATAATGAGCATTGGAATAACGAGCAGCTTAGAACGTTACATAGGGGAACGTACTAATAATAAAGAGTTACGCCAGTTTTATCATAATGTCAATCCGAACTGCACGTGTCGTTCGCAGGTAAAACGTTTTAATGGCTTTCAACAAGCAATACATGAACTGAACGTCTCGTTACCTGGAAACCGATAGACCTGCCTACGTCGGGCCACGGAGTTCGTAAAGCCCGTACACACTGTACGATTTGCGACTGCGATTTGTTTTTGGCTCTAATGGGCCATATGAAAGCTAGTGAAGTTGTCACAATCGCCCAGTGTGAACACTTGCATTGAATCCTGCACAACCTATTAGTTGCGATAAGGAAAGTCGCAGTCGCAATCGTACATTGTGAACGAGCCTTTAATGAAACTTGGACCTCTATCCCAAACAATGATTAATCTCAATATTGATGAACGGCTTGAACTACTTTTCAATTTGTAAGTCTTCCTTGCAGGTAAATGAAGCTAGATCTATCTGGTTTAGTAATAAATCTCATAATATTATTGATAAATCATGTTGGGTAATTTGATGTAACTGTGGCTAAATCAGTTTAGTTTTGAAGGGAGAGCAGAAATAATTAAATTAAATAATTCTACAAATGATAGGTAATAATGAAGCTCAGGGGTTTTGATTTTTTTTATTTCATTCAACTTAAATAATGATTTTAAGGCACCATCGTTCATATTTCTACTTCCTGGTAATATGCTGGGTATATGTGAGAGTTTTATACTGGAACGGAAACTCCTTAGCTGATTAGATCCACTTTCATTGGTGAAGCTTTTGTTCACCATGTTTGATGTCTTCTTGTACACTTGACGATGTAGATTCCAGATCCATGAAAGTGTGCGTAGGATGTACGATGACTGAACACTGAATAATTTAGGCTCCATGCATACCGCCGATGAGCCATTTCTTGCTAGTGAATAAAGGTGATGCCAAAAATAGACGAAAGCAAGCGAGATACTTTAAAATGGACTAAAATTGACGAGGAATAATAAGTTTTAAGCTCTTCGTTCTCAGTTTGAAACAAATGAAACCGACAGTTAATGAGAACCAACCAATGTCATTCAGAGCTGTAATCGATGGTTCCAGTCCACTCAGATTCTCAATACAAGAAAATAGGTGAATACCGTTCATCACACCAGAACACTTTTAACAAGCGTGTTATGAACCTGTAATTATTAGTTATTCCTTTGTAATCTTGTGAGGCACAGTCCCCCCGAAGGCTACAAAGAGATACCGGGGTACCGTTGTTCCCCCAGTGGGAGGGACAGATGTCCTCCTCGACTTCCTTTGTTTGGGCCGAGGTGGACAAAGAGAAATACCCCCAACAGCAGCTTACAGCACATCCATCGGAAGCACAAAGTGTTGCGTTTCAATAGATTAAGTAATATTTTGAACACACGTGCTCCAAGTTCTCACAGCCATGCTCTGAAAAATTGAAAGAGCCTTGTCGTTGGTGGTATTAAGCAATGAGTTCCATTCACTGCCCAAGTGTTTGTATAGTGGACAGTTCCCATATTTAACTTTTTTTAAAGATTTGTACAAAGGAAAGAATTTTGAATGAAAGTAAATTGACGGGTGGAGAATGGTCACTGAATGAAATAAATCGAGAAATTAATTAGTTCAGATTGTTCGCATTGCATGGTCAATTGAGTGTTGAAGAGCCGTTTAGTTCTGGTCTTTGTATGTGATTATTTGCTCATGAAGATAAACTTAGCCAGATGGTACTTTTGTGGCTTTGCGTTTGAAATTAAATGAATTTTGGGTAGAATACGTATCAAGTGTGAGTGAATTTTTTTATTAAGGTTTCGTCTTTGTTGCGAGTGCAATGAACTTTGTGCTAATTAAATTGGACACGTAGTATTGTATAATTTGCAATATTTTATATTTTAAATTCTGTAAAATATAATTGTGCAAGTGTCAGTTTCGTCATGTAAATTGTGCTTTCCTTGGTTCTGCAAGGGACTAGGGTGTTGTAGTTCTTTTTGTAAAAAGTATATATTTATTATTCTATTGGCATTAATGAGTCCAGTACATTGTACGCATGACATTTTAGTCTATTGTTCTTGCTACGCTTTCTTAAGTTGCTTCACAAATATCATCTTACTTTAAATCTATGTATATTAAATGTCCTGTCCAGAGAGTCTTAGAAGAAGAATAGTCTAAAATAGAAAGAAGTCCAAGGCGACTTGATTCACACATAGCAATGGAAACCCTTAGACGATGGTAAGTGTGATTATTCTCAAAGAACACGAAGTTTTCCCGTAAAAGTACAGTGGACATCCACGCAGTTACTCACAGGATACAATTTTTTGTGATTTCTCTCAATCCCCACAACACCTGCTCTTGTTAGGTTTTCCACAATAATCCGGTCACACGTATTCATCACACTCTCCCGTTTCCACCCTTTTTGTCGTTCACCCCCTTCTTAATTTACCATCCCCTATATTAATTCTCATGATTCTAAGCGCATAACTGCCAATGACATTTGAGATTCATAAGTTACGTTAAGTGCCGATTAATTCGACGAGGAAGTATCCTCGATTGAACGTTGAAGTGTTTGGATAACTTGGCGCTTTATGTCCGGACGCATTATTGAAAGTGTCACCAGGCAGAATAGGTTTTGGCCTTTCTATTGCGTTTTAGAAAAACTGTCATTTATGCAATTTGGCGAACATATTTCATCTTTACCATACCTAGAAGCCCTCAAGCCATGTCAGTTTTTAACCAAGTTCCAACCAGCTGTACCAGCATTCCATGATTTTGTAGTGAAACACAGATGTAATTGTCTGTTGTTTAAATGTAATTTTACAATTGTCTGTCATATAGACGCGTGCTCAAAGGAGAGATATCTAATTTCTCATGAAGTAATTGTGAGGAAATATGATAACATTTGCGGCTATATTGAAAGCATCACGTCTCATGGTTAGGAAGCAAAACACGATTCTTCAAATCATTGCAAATAACAAGGGACATAATTATTTTGTAAAGCGTAAATAATAAACTACTTTCAAATTGAATTGTAAACTTGAAAGCCTCAATCCAAGATTTCTCCCTGTTTAACTGATGTCAAAATAGTTCACAGTGTGACAAGAAATCGTTCGCAAAATTTTATCCCCCAAAGCGGACGAGTGACAAATAGCCTAACCGCGGGGGTAGCAAGTGTCCCATTGATGAAACTGTAAGTAATTGGTCGCTGTAATTACCACACAGTGCGTATATGTACATTGTGCCTTACTGAATAATGTAGGGATTTCTATAATCCAGGCACCAGGTGTTTTGTGGATTTGCTTCTCATAAAATCGTGATAAAACCTTGCACGGTTTTCAATGCACATTTCGTGCTCAGAAAATGGTCTGAATTTTTTTGCGAAGAAAAATTTCACAGACAGAATGGCAATGTTTCAATTGAGTTACAACTTATAACTGATACATTGTGTACAATTTGCCATTTATGTTATGTTGCAATAAACGTTGTAATGATATAAATATAACATTGCAAATGATAAGGACCCAGGACATTACTTAAGTCTCACGGAGGTAATAAAGCAAGATGTAATGCTCTCACGTGAATAGTTTCAAACACATGACATACCCAGAATATTTTTTGTTGTTTACGACGTTATGCTGCACTACTGAGCCCGACCTAGTCCAGAAGAAGTAAGATTCGCATTTTTTTTTAAAATTACAGGTATTCGGCTGCATAAAGATATATATATGTATCAATCATTTGAAACATATTCAACAAAACTCGGGAAAATAATAAGTCAGTGTAAAGGTCCGTTTACACCAAGCGTTAGGGATGTCCACTAAGAATATTTTGCAACGCAAACGCTAACGTCATCGCCGAGAGCTCAGTGTGAACGCAGCCTAAATGTTAATTAGATCTTGTGTCTTTCAAGGATGTTGCCAATTAACATAAAACAAGGATGTTTTTAGAAAAATATAAATTCCGTCAAAATGGCTGGCTCCATTTAACTGACAATCACAATCAGAATACAGCATTGTAGGAACTCAAAGCCTAATCCGAAACAAATTAATCTGTGCAGAAACGAAGTCTAATTTAAGTCTTAGACATTAAACCTGATACTTGTCGATAAGCGGCTTGACTTTCTTTTCTCGTGAAAGTAATACGCTAATATTTAAATAGAAATGTTGTACCTAGATTTCGAACGGCAATAGCATTTGATGATAAGAAATGAATGCACCCATCAACTCTGTGCACTGTTATTTTTAGTTGAACACCAATGACCAATTTTTATTTTGCAAAGAAGACTCAGGCTTAATGATTTCTCCGTGCAAATTTCCAACCTCTTTTCCCATGGAAATGGGTTTCAAGCAGAAAGGCATTCCTTGTGCGTTCTTTCCTTAACTATATCATAATGTAAGAGACAAAACTGCCTAGTGACAGTGGAATTTATGTAAATATCTGGCCTTCCATGATCAATTTCCTCCAGTAGACTTCAGCCCCGTTCTCTTATCACTGCTTCCCACATGGGGTCTCGTTTTTCTCCCCATAAAAGACCAAGACAAATTTGATGCATTTCTGCCTTCAGATATTGGATGAAATAAGGCTGTAGATTGCGTAGGTAGTTATTATGCACAGCTTTGCTAATTTTTTGTGCAACTCGTCAATAGGACATTGTTTTTTTTTTTGGCATTTTGCACAGAAATGTTACAAGGCTAGTGTTTCCTTGAGGTGCAGAAGTACACACCATTTTACACGTTTTTCTGTTTACCTATGGTTTTTAACTAATTTAAATGTTACTTTCTTGAAGTTATTTTCAAGATTTGTACTTTGGTGGTCAACCCCAAATTTTTACGGATATTTTTCGTGTTGTTTTTCACTTTTGATTTCAGAACATTTTCAATTTCCATTTCAATGCTGTTTGCTTGTTTTAAGTATAATTCTTCAAATGACGGGCGAGTTTAAAAGAAATATTCAACATTGTGTAAAGCACGAATTCTTGGCTGCGGTTGAATTTCATCAACAAAAAGGTAAGAACTTTTTCCCAGTTATATATGAAATAAAAAAACATCCATTAACTGCTTCGGGCGAGTTGATTTCAAATTGAAGCAAAATGCAAAACTACCCACACGGCATTCCCAAATATGTTATTTCTGTCTTTGTTTTTCGTTTATTTATTTGTTCTGTTATTTTAGATGCACTTCACCATTAGTGACTTTATTTCACTTCAAGAAAATGTGCGTGCATGATTTGCAAAGGGGCCTTTATTTGTGGCATGTCTGAGCGAATTTGTCTGCATGCATGCTGTATGGTGGTGCATAGAAAGGAGGCATGCAAGAAATGCACGGGGCACTTTTTTTCAGTAGAAACATGGTGTTGGGTGATGAGTGAAGGATATCAAGGCAAATCATTAATTTTTGAGATGGGCATAAGGTCTTTCATGTACAGTACAATAATTGCCATAATTATTTTAGATGTGTCTCCTTTTTTGGAACCTTACAGGATAATGTCCTCGTGATGTCGTTCTTCCCCTTGGCATTTTAGTTGCAATGATAAAGGGTTGAAAGTTTTCACAGTCTGATGTTCTTTGTAATATTTTTACTTGATTTATGAAAAATTTTATAAGTTCTCTTTTCTGAGAATCTTAAATAAATAACAATTCAAGTATTAATTGATTTATGAAACATTTTATAAGTTCTCTTTTCTGAGAATCTTAAATAAATAACAATTCAAGTATTAATTATTTTGTATAGTAATCCCAAAACTTCACACTGTCTGCCGTGCTCTTTTATGCAAAATCAAATGGTTTGAATTGTTGACGAAGTTCAAAAGTTTACGTTTGCGCATAAATAACAATGAGAACAGGGCAATAGACTAAAGTGATAAAATACAAAAAATAGTTGGTGCATCAAGACGAAGAATCATATACACTCCCCTTCATATTTAGCTTGAATTGGTGGAATTCACCTGTGGCAATTGTAATAAATCATTTGAGATTCATTTTATTTTCGTTTGATTGCCCATTAATTACTTTTACAATTATTTTATTTGTTTACGTGCATAATTTTTATTTGCTCTGAGCAAATTAAAACAAAAATGATGATCGTGAGAGAGTCTGTACTCTTCATCCAACACTGTACGGTATTGTTTCTACTTATTTTCGTCTTTTTTGGATCTGTTTGGCCATTTTATTTATTTTAATTTTGTGTGTAGTCAGCAGCGATATCTAACATGTTCATTTATTTTCTCTTTTGTTTGTAGGTTGTGCCCAGGAAGAAGTTTTTTTGGGGCATGCCTGCCATATATTGCACCACTCACTGTCTGTAGAAAACGTTGTAGCATCATTAAGTGTTCCTTGTTTTTTAATGTGATCAGTATGTAGCTGCTTGTTGTCTACTTTGTTATCAAAATATATTTATATGTTTATTATTTATTCATTACAGTTTTGTTCCATGAATGTGTAGCTGCTTTTTTTGCACGTTTTAAATGTGTTTTTTTTTATTTGTGGAAGTTAGCAAAATTGTTGTCACATTAACACTTGAGAACTTGTAAAACTCATTTGAGGCATAACTGATAAATCCAAAGCAAAACGTCAATTGTAATAAACGTTTTGGGAAGAGAAGTCACTCTTCATGCTAAGAACTAGCATTGTTAAAATTGTTGAAAATTGATTAACTGAAGACTGCAAACTTTTTTGTTAAGTCGCAATGTTTTATGGCATATTTACTACCATGTAATACTGGTGATCCGATGGAGCATATGAATTCTTTAAAATTTATTAATTGCTACCGAATGGCCAAATATCCATCCATGCATGAGCTTTCCAGAATGGTTACACTAACGAGCACATAGTTTAAGTTCCATTTTAGTTCTAAATGTTACAATCAGTTTAATTTAGTTTTAATGTCAAAAGTAATCAAATCGTGACTGTTGTATTATTAATAAACTGGTGGAAATGCAAATGAGTTCTAATTTTATTTTACCATATGAAAAACACGGTTTTACACATTTGTAGTACATTTTATGTTAAGGAAAAATCTGGTGCATTGGGTGTTTTGCATAACCAAGTTCGGACAAAGGGGATTTTGGGACAAAATGCTGGACTGAAAATGCATTTTTGAAAAAAAAAATACTTACAATTCAACGGGTTTGTGAATGCGAAGTTTTTTCGTCTTTTTCTGTTGCAGTCGTCACTGCTGAAGAAGAAAAAGCCACCACGATAGAAATAGCGATTTCAGCTGATGCGGTTAATGAAGGACAAACGTTCACAGTCGACTGCATTGTCCATAACCTTGGCTACCATTTTGTTCGCATCAACAAGGTCAGTTCAAAATTAAAATGCCCACATGCTGTAAATTATTTTGTGCACGGAAAAATCTAGGGTTAAAATATATTGGATTCCAAATTCGCTTTTATTAGACCATGTAAAATGAATCATAAACTGTTCCCACCTGCCACCCGGCATTTTTGGTTCATTTGACGACGTCGAAATTAACCTATACAATCATGAACTGTCTTTTTACTCCCATGCATTGTTAACATTAAAGAACCTATTGATGATTGGAATTAAGTATGGCAATTCATATTTGTGCCATCAAAAAACATTTATCTCTGTGTTGACCACATATATGTACAGCGGTATTACGGTGTGTTACACAGAGACAGAGACCAATAAAAATGGCTTGTATGTTCTTTCTGCTGCGAGACATAGAACGTCGCAAACGGGGGGGGGGGGGGCGCGAACCTCCAAGGAGGGGGCGCCAACCTATTACTTGGCCAATTTTTTCCCGAAAACTGCTTGAAAATGAAAAAATTCGGACCCAGGGGGGCGCGCGTCCCTGGCGCCCCCTCCCCCCCAGATCTGCCAATGGCCTTCGCTTCGGTGTCGGGCAGTTTAAATTATCCATTATGCTTACTTAATTAACCTTTTTTCGACCAATACTTCGCGCTATTTGGCTTTCAATCGTAAGTTTGTGTAGATTTCATTATAAAATTGTCTACTTGCAGCTGATTCCAGGTGATACGGAAGGGGAATATACCGAATCTGCTTCGGTCTCTTCCAACATATACTTGGAGGACACTTACAAAGATTACGACGATAGGTATTCAATGACAGTTGAAGAAAATGGCCAAAGTACGAAGTTCACGCTCACTGTAACAGGTGAGTGAACATTCTAGATCCAAGCTGTCTTGCCTGGGAAAAGTCTGTCATGCATGTTGAATCTTTGTCCTACCTCGTTCGTTCCAGTGGCGGATCCAGGATTTTCCAGAGGAGCGCCAACCCACCCGAAAACTGCATGAAAATGAAGAAATTTTGACCCCGGGGCGTGTCCTTGGCGCCCCCCCCCCCATATCCGCCAATGCCTTCGTTCGTTCTTTGTAATTATAAATATTGCTTTAGAGAACTATCTGTTGGAAAAATTAAAGCATGTCAGTCAATAGATAATTTATTTCCTTAGATTAAAATTATTCAGATGTTTTGTGGTTGTACATAATTTAGGTGAATATTGTCATTCCAGATGCACAGGTTAAAGATGGTGGAGTATTTCAATGCATCATCCCAGATTTAGATGAAGCACACAGCGAAGCCTCTATTTTAGTAAGAGGTAAATAACTCTTTGCGGAGTGGATCCTTTACAGCTGAGGTTGAGATTTCTAGCAGAGGTTCGTCCCGAAAACATAGACAGTCAAATCCAGTATGTTTTTGTCTGTTTGTAAATATTTATGCTTTAAAAACATACTCAATTTGACTTTCTAATATGTTTTTGCCCAGGCAATGAAAACATACTTGACAGTCAAATCGAGTATGTTTTCAGAACATTACGAACAAAAACATACTCAATTTAACTGTCGAATATGTTTTTTTCACCGACCTCAACCCGAAATCTCAACCTCAACCTCAAGTAAAACATAAACACTTTGCGGACTCTTACTCCATAGCAAGTATCAAACTGAGATTTTAAAAGAACAAATAACTACAACATTATGTTTTTGTTTCAGCACGTGTG
Organism: Haplosyllis leylae; assembly: GCA_038406175.1. Classification (NCBI taxonomy): domain Eukaryota; kingdom Metazoa; phylum Annelida; class Polychaeta; order Phyllodocida; family Syllidae; genus Haplosyllis; species Haplosyllis leylae. The sequence goes on along the minus strand of JBCAUG010667112.1, from coordinate 11,501 downwards.
GAGGTAGTGCGCCTATATTACTACAACACAACAACCGGTAAGGAACACAAGATCAAGAATGGAGATTCGTTCACCTTCCAGGTAAATAGATTAGATTGCTGCGTAAGCATCTCTTAAAACTTGAATTTTTCAACCATGAATATTCTTGTGACAAAAGGAGAACCGTTACTCATATGTACACGGTCCACGTCTCCCTAATGATACATTGTTTTAAGTCTGGGGGGAAATGATCATAAATTTTTTTTGTGAATAATAGTTACCAATTGCCCGTGGTTCAAATATTTGTGTGGGACAGTCGTGTTCCAGTAAATAGTCTTAAAGCAGAATTTTAATATTTTGTAGGATCACGAAACTGCAAGGATAAAGTGTGTTATTAATGGGAGTAATCCAGAGCCAATGGCGAGGATTGAGATTGGTGACACGAAAATTACAACCGATAAAGGACTTGTGGTGCACCCGCCCAAAAAATATGACATCTCTGACGAAGACGAGTATCGCTTGGGTCTAGTAACGGTACTAGAACGTTTTGGTGTTTTTCTTTTTTTTTTGCTACAGTAATAAACTGATATTATCAATATAGGCACCAATAAGCGGTCATCTCATTCAAGAATCAATCACAAATATTCGGGCGGGAAGGGGGTTCTGAATATAGTACGGTGGTAAAGACCCGACAATGTTAGCTTTCAACTCGGTAGTAATTAAACAATAAAAAATACAATAAAAATGCATTTATATTTCATAAGGAATAAATTGCTATTGTGCTATAATCGGTCTTTTGATCATCTTTAGCACCAGTATGACACGGTATTGGAAATAGAGTCTTTGCAAGTCATGAATTACGGGAACCAGGATCTGAAGTGCGCTGCTCACACTCACCATTTCAATGTTAAACCAGAACTCCACAAATACTTCACACTCAAAATGAAAGGAAGTAAGTCACTTTAAGGATTGCCATTTTGGCACAAAAATTTGTCATAAATATTACAGATTTATGTTAATTCCTTTTATCTTTGTAACACGTTGCTACAGATTTATGTTAATTCCTTTTATCTTTGTAACACGTTGCTAAAGATTCAAACGAAATTGGCCCTTTTTATTTCACTTAACAAATACAATGTTTAAGTATTTATAGTCCAAGTTTTTGCTGAAAAATAATAAAATAAATGGGGTATTAAACATTTTTGTGACAAACACACCAAAGTTGCATTACATTTATGCACTTGCGTTGATGCAAGTAAAATATTTGTGGAAAAAAGGAGATAATTAAATACAGAAATTACCACGCAGTGAATTCTGGACTTATTTTAATATCTGTTACTCAATTGAAAGAATTTTGCTCAACACGCTGCGTTTCTTTACCTCTTTCCAGTGAAGCCCAACTTCGAATGCAATACTACTCAGTTATTGGGTCTGTACAAGAAATCTGGAACCGTCAGTTGCGTAGTCCATGGCATACCTCCGCCAGAAACGTTTTCATGGTGAGTCCAATTTGTTTAGTCTGTGTAGATTCATATTATAACAGTCGTAGAACGAGGTAGGCACTGGACAATGTTTCTCGAACGATAATACACACAAGTGATTATTTTCTCTTTAACTAAGCATAAATTTAATTGTTTGCCTGCTGAAATAGGTACACTTATTCAGAAGGCATCGAGGAAGACATCTACAAGATTACAGTGGAGGAGGATAAGAGAAGTGGACCCTACGTCGGACGAACTATCATTGTAAGCTACGCACCCAATTTTTAGGTCCCCACAGCAGATTTATGCCAGGGGACCATACTATGATCAACTTCGGTTGGTCTGTATATTGCCAATCCAACATGGTGGGCGGGTGGGGGCAGCTGTTGAGCTACTTTTGAACTTTTTTCCGGAGTTCAAAAATGACAAAATCCCTAGGTGCTGTTGTATTTGGGGGAAAATATGGAATACGAAAAGGATTACTAATGTGCGGGACCATCTTGAGGGCCCAGTTTGGGGCACCTGGTTTGTCCTGCTTAAGCTAGATCTATAAGCATCGATGTTAAATTAAAAGAATGTTTGAAGACCGCTTTGGAGAGAATAATCAGATTTGATTTAGTTGTACATTTATGCTTATTATGTCCAGTGAGTAGTGTTGGTGCTTGAACCAGCAACATTTTAACAAAAGTACTTTTTAAGTTTCCCGAAGACCTTTTTTGATTGCTTTCATCCAGCTTTTTAGTCGCGCGGCGTCTCACGGGCGGAGCGACTTATCTGGTCACTATGGTGTTTGTGTGCTTGTGTGTTAAACTGAAACACAAAACATTTTTTTTGTCCGAATTTGTTTGTCCAATTTTATTTTTGTCCAATTTTTTTTTTCCATCAGATTTCAAAAATATGTAAAACAAAATGTGTTCCAGACTATTCTGAAGACATGACTTTTTTGTCCAAAAAAAATTTGGACAAACTTTATTTTGGACAAATTTTTTTTTAATCAAATTTGAAAAATACTTCAACTTTCAGTAGATTCTGAACAAATAACTTTTTTGTCTAGAATATTTCTTCCATCAGATTTCAAACAGATTTAAAACCAGTGTGTTTCAGGAGATTCTATGCAACTCATGTTCATTATCTCAATTTCCTATCTCAACTACCTATCTGTCTACATCTCTCTCTAGTTAGCTGTCCATTTGGCTAGCTAGATATCTATCTCTATCTCTAGCTATCTATCTGGCCATCCATCTGGTTATCTATTGGGCTAAAATGATACCAAGTACAAACAAACTCAAGTGTGGTGCGACACAATGCTTCTAGGCATTCTTGTCACTCCATATTCAATAGATTGACTTTTTGTTGGTCATAATGATATCGTAATTTTAAAATTGAGAAGACATCGTGACCGTGGCTAAATTTCTGTTTTTAAGGTCCATTCACACCGAGTGAAAACGATATCGCTTCAATGCCCTCACCGAATGGCGGTAAGGACCAAAAGAAACGAGGCGCCCCGACCGGGGCTCAAGATGGTCCCGCTCACAACAAATACCAATATTTGAGTCCAAATCGGCTAAAATCCAAAATTCCCTATCAGCCTGTTCCCACTGACCGTCCGATTTTCTTTCAGATTTCGCTTCCTATTTGGTGTCCGATTTCTTCATTATTTTTACTATACAGATATGTGGTAGTTTCTAATATCGGAAAGAAATGGGTGCTGTACCCATTCAAATCGAAAAGAAAATTGCATAGTACTATACAACGCATTAAATCTGGAAAAAAAATCGGACAGTCATTGGGAACAGGCCATATGTCCAATGGGAGGGGGAGGGGTAGGTTGACTTCCCAACTTTTGATGCTGAGTCGAAATCTGCTAAAATCTAAAATTCCCTATGTTAAAAGTTTTGCTGAAGTTTTAAGTTTTTGGGCAAAAAGCATGATGTCCCAAGTAACTTTGGGCAAATACGAATGGTCCCTCGTACACTCGTACACTATGTGTACGCGGGAACATAATGATCACATTCAAGTTCAGTGTAAATGAACCTTAATCTCCTGTTTTCAGGATCACGATGGAGCTAGAGTCATGCAGCTGGTTATAGACAGAGTCCAACCGCAGCATTTCCGCACTTACTGGTTCGTCGCCGAAAACAGTTTGGGAGCAACAGAAATGAAGATCAATGTAGAGCAAGGTAACAGTGGGCTGACGACGTCTAGGGATCACAAATTACAGTAAAGGCTTCTTCACACGTAACGACACCGAATTTCCGCCCGTTAAAGGTTTGACATTGTGTCGAATGATGACAGTGACTTTGATGGAACCCATTCAACCTGAATTTCGGTCCGAATTAGCTAATTGCATACACCTCTATTGGTTGCCATGAAGGTGAGGGGCTCGCTGTCGTTACGTGTGAACAAGACTTAAATATTCATAATTTCTTCATTAACGCAAACATTCTAAATTAATAATGTTACAATTGCAGATCCCAGCGTGCAGATGGAGATCGGAGGAAGTTCGGCGGTCTCCTGTGTAATGTTTCTGTCTGTGGTGTTGCCTCTTCTAGCGACGTTGTTTCATCTGTGATAGACCCAGTAATTAGATGAACACTGCCCAGAAATACATACGTCAGTCAGTCAGTCAGTCCCCACGACGTACATACATACATCAAAACCTGTAAGAGATAATAGATCATCACTTAATCTTCAACACCATCATTAGATGAACAACACGCATCCACGAGTTTATTCAACCTTGTGTCAGTGTCAGAGTCTTCACACTCGCCACAAGGTTAAATTATTGTCGCCAGTGAACATTTTAGAAACCAGTGAAGTTGTGAATACATAGGAAGACGTCACAAAGGAGGCATAATTAATGTTGTAAAGTCGGCAGATACAAAATAAAACCAGCAACAGGCATAGCCAAAGAAATCACACCATTCAAGAACCATCAACAGAACAGCACCAACCACATATACAGGGCAATATCATTCCTGAAGTCCAATATAGTCTAGTGAGACATTTTGTGCATACAACTATTAATTCCTCAAATTAGTCGTTTTATCACGCATGACATTAAACTATTTAGATAGCGGAGATAAATACGTGTTTGTGTGAAGATTCCTGTAAATAGGCGTATGTCTGTAACGAACTGTATGCAATATATGTAAAATTTTCACGTTTCTCTTGAATAGTGCGAAGAAATAAGCCTTAAATTTCCCCAGCCAAATCCTGCCTACTGCACTACACAATGGGATTCTACTTTAAATCAGGGATATTTTATTTGAAATCTTGGGATGTTTTGATCTAGTTTTTTTTAGTGTAGTAGCTTCTATTACATTGGTCAATATGCTTCCCCTAACTCTGCTGGGAAATCAATTAAAAGTTTTTTAAGTCGCGCCGTCTCTTAAGAGTGGAGCAACTTATCTGGTCACTATGGTGTCTGTGGGTGAGTACGGTGGTTTGGTTGCTTGAAGCCATTTGCGAAAATTTTCCAATTTTCATAAATTCATCGGAATTCCAAAATTTCAAAACCAAAATGTGTTTCAGGCCATTCTGAGCCACTTGTGATTTTTTGACAATAAAAAGTTCATCACGTTTCAAATTTTTTTAACAAAAATGCATTTTAGGAGATTCTAAGAAACTGACGTTTTTGGCCAAAAAAAAATTTCACCACAAAAAAGCTCATCAGAATTCCAAACTTTTCCAACAAAAATGCATTTTAGGAGATTCTAAGCTGGCTCTACCACAGAATCAAATAAGTCGCAACATAAGCATTCTTGTTCTTGGTAAATTATGATTATTAATAGAAAATTAGGCAGCACAGGATAAAGAAATGGGTAATTATTTGGTAACATCTCTGCAGATTAGTAAACTTCGTTATTCGTTGACGATGCGATACGTTGAACAGAACTGATTCTCTGGGCTAATTGAGATAAATGTAACTGAAATGTAGGGTAAATGTTCTAATGTCAATCAAAATGTTGGTCAGCACCTTGGAAAATTATTTGGCCCTCTCCTAGGCCAGCTAATATTTTTATTATTACAATTCTGTGAATTGAAAGTCCCATAAATAAGTAATGTACATACATACTTTTAGCTTATTAAACAGTCTTTTAATGTAGAATATGCTTATCACGTGGTATGATATTATTACATGTACTTGTTACAAGCATAATTTATAATGAAAATCTCGATTGATCTCAATTGGAGGTCTGTTTGTTGTAATCTCATCTCATAGCAGCTCACTTCTCACATTATTTACTCTATTTTGGGGTTACTACACCAAAATGTTTTATGTGCAAAAAAAAATCACGAAATCCCCTCGCTACTACATGTGTAAATGAGACTAAATTATCATTGCAACTGTGTCAATTTTGAAAAGAGTATAATTGTCCATAATTAACATGTATCTGTAAATAGGTCATAGAAATCGTGGTTTTAACTTTGTGAAAAGTAACTTTTCCCTGAGCTTGTAAAAATATTCAGTGAATATGATTTCGGTGTCGCACTGTCCAAATCATGTTTCCTGTGGATTTCTGTAGTGATGAGTGCATATTACAAGTCTTGTTAAATTTTGTTATTAATTCTATTTTCATAACTTTTTATCTGCTGTTAAATCTTAATTATATGCGATATGCAAGACTTTATGAAGGGTAAATGTTCCTTGTTTGAAAGTTTGATAAATCTATTTAAATTTTATGTCGGGCTCAAAACGTCCGTTTTCAATTGGAAAACTCTGCCTTGAAAGACATAGAAATATGGAAAGGGGCATTAAACTTTTCTTTTTAACTCCGAAGTTTGCCCAGAAAATTATTTTGTCGTTTTATACTTCGCAGGAACCGGATTCAACTACACGAGACAGAATTGTAACTGAAGACCTGTCTCGAACAATGTGATGTTTTGTAACTGAAATATTGTGGTCTATTATCGTTAAATAATTGATATTCTTGTCACGTTTCATAACATTGAAAGAAATCTATTTCCGTTTGTTTTATTCTGTAAAAGTTTCATGTGTATGGTGGAGTGTGTGACTGTAATAAAATCAATGTCAAAACCGTTTGTTGCGGCTTCATCTTTGCCAGCGTAGTGACCATCATGAGATAAAATCAAAGCCTCATCTTGGTGTGGCGCTCTGAAGACATCTGTACTTTTTTCGTCATTTACTGCTTTTTTGTGTGCAAAGTTGCATCATTTTATTTAAATGCTTGGTTTCCACGGCCTCTTAATCTGTACGCTTTATTTTTTTTGTATATTCAGAGTTTCTTAGCGCAGGTATGTAGCAAGATTTCCGTGTCGACAGTATCGGAAATCTAATATTTTTTACAGTAATCTGGCATTATTGAAAATAGATGTGCAGCTCTATGATATGATACTAACCAAACTATTGTATTTTCTTTCTGTGTGCAATGTTAGTCATTATCTAGACTGTATAAAATTCATTTGTTTCATAGGTTCTCAATGATCCCCGTGCAATGTACATTCAGTCGTCAAATTTTCCTTCAAAGCACCTTAAAATCTACTTGTCTAAATGTACAATAATCAATAGTCTTGATGTCTAGAAAATAAATCCACAAATCAATTACAGATTTGCTCTACATTACAAGGTGGAAAATTGTAAAGCTGTAGTTTTTTCCAGCAGTGGCCTTTTATGTGTTCAATTACGCCAGTATTGTAAATTCAGAATGGCTTGTTTAATGTCCACAAAATTTTCAATGAATGCCTTTTAAAATGCTTTGTTGTTCGTCCAAGTAACACCATAAAAAGTGGTCTCTGATGTGACGGAACAAATCTCTCCTTAAGGTCTGTTCACATAATGTCAGTGTTTGCGTTAAGTTCTGCGTTGAGTCATTGGCGACGCGAACGCAGAGAATGGATCTGAACCCATTCTCTACGGCTGCGTTTGCATCATCACTGGTACAATGTTAATGTTGACGTTGGCAGAATCACGAACGTTATGTGTAAACTAAACAAGACAAATTCTTACATTATTTGGTAATGACTATTTTCTAATGTGATAACTGCGCGCGCAACATAGGACATGACAAGATTTAACCTTGTTATTTTCAGGAGCAAGAAGCCGGTTTACAATACAAATAAATTTTTCCAGAACCACAGCTCAAATTGGAGACGACCTAGAAGTAACGTGCCAAGTGAAAAATGAAAAAGGTTTGCCAAACCCACAGCCCTGGTATCAAGGCCGCAGTGGATCTATTTTTATTAAAATCAGTGAAAACCAGTTTTGTTTTTACAAAGAAATTAGCATTTAAAGGCTTCAGTCTTAAGTCGAAAGACCTACTTTCTAGTAGCGTCGTTGAGGAGCAAATTTCGTCAAATGATTGCATGAAACTGATATTAAAAAAAAGAGCTGACACTGTGAATTTATTAATAATTCTTGATTTATACAATCCCCTTGAAGAACAAGACTTTATGGTACGATGGGTAAAAAAGATGGATGGCGAAGAGATTCCCATTGGGGTAAACGGATTCCTGGAAAAGGATTTTGAAAGGACGACGAGGTACAAAGCTGATATCATCGAACACGACACAAAAAACGTCGACTTCAAACTCTGGATTTCTGGTTCGTTCTAATTCTGTTTTGATCAAAAAGTGTGAGCTGCAATTTAAAAAAAACTCATTTGTGTGTTCATCGTGTTAAAAAACTGATATTCATTATTTTACATTTGGTTCTAATGTAAATTTGTTTGTTTGTTTTTTTTTTTTTTGTTTTTTTTTTTGCACTGCGGAATCTCAACAGATGTAAAGCCGGAAGATTCAGGAGAAATTGGCTGCTTGATTGATTTACAAAACATCAGGGCATTCAAAGACTTCACGGTCTATGGTAAGATGTTTGTGCAAAAAAGTGTGATGAATGCGTGTCCAGTTTAGACTTAGGTTTACACATGTTAAAGTTTAAATAATTTGAAGGTATTGCGAGATCAGTTTAAGGTATAGGAGTCTGATGATACTCCCTGACGCATGAAATACGCAACTGCACAATTATTTAGTTGCTATATATGTGTGGGTGTGCCCCTTCCATTGTACGTTTTCTGAGGTATGGATGTAATTGCAGGACCAGTGACCAGTATCGCGATGACTTCATTTGACATGGATGAGACACATGCTGCTTCGTACACAAACAATCAGAACGTCACGTTCAATGAGGACGACAAGCGCAGATTCTATTGCCATGTCAACGGAAGTTATCCCAAACCCCTTGTTAAGGTACGGTGCATGTAGTGTTTCACCCAGTTAAATTTCTTTCAAAAATGAACGACACAAAAGTTGTAATTATGAAAAATTAATGAAAACTGTCTGCAGCTGAAAAATAGCTAGTTGTCTGTTGAAATGATATGGTTGAAGTGCAGTTGGGTTTCTTGTATCTAGTAATGTTGTATCTTGTGACTTTTGCAAAAATATAGCTGAACTAGTTGTCAGATTGAATAAATGTGAACTCCCAACGACTGGCTCAGCTACATGACTGCCCATCAGTGGGAATATTTACACTGAATTAGTTGTCAGTTTCATTTAGTAAGATAGACAACAAACCAAGTACTCATCAACATTTCAGATTCCATCCCAAAAACACTTGGCATGCACAAGAGGCAATAATGAATTATTTGAAACCTTTTCCAAGCGCTGTCACACAATATACTTAATCATTTCTATTGTGTGTTACACAAAGATTATTCTTTTGTTTCTATTTTCGAACAAATCCCTCTCTAATCGCTGAGTTGGAACTTTCGAATTTGTTTCCCACAGATGATGATTGGAGATAGGGACATCACGCACCTCTTCCAACAGAACAGTAAACTACAGAAAACGAACGGCGCAACCAAGCTGAAGAAACTCTCCTATGATGTCACACTCAAGAATGAAAGTTTCGCCATCCAATACAAATACAGCAGCAAGCGCCTGAAGTGTTCTGCAGTGATACCCAAGTCCGGCCTTCCTGAGAAATCAATCGAGATATTCGTGAAACTCAATGAATGTGCGTTTCTTGTTTTAGCGTTTGGCTTTAAAACAGTAACTACTTTTAATTAATATCAAATCAAATTGTTCAAATGTGTATTGTGATTCTGTAGTCTGTCTAGCATTGTCAAAGCTATTAATCGATGCTTCTCATTCCCAACATTAGACAAGCCTAAGTTCGACTGTCCACATGAAATGACTGTGGCCCTGAACAAGAAGAACTTCGAGATCCGCTGCCCCGTAAGAGCCGACCCGAAAATCAATGGCTTCAACATCTTCTGGGAATCTGGAAGCGATAACAAAACATTGGAGATTGGACAAAGTGACGGACATCTCAGAGCTGAGGTGGATCAAGTGGTATGAAACGTTTTCTACAATAACTTCTTGCGTGTGTTGAGTACTGACGCTCAGAACACTGCTCCTTCAAATGTACTGAAACACAGAGGCATACGGGAGACACTTTCTTATGACATGTGATTGATGATGGTGATGATGATGTATTTTGTTTCCTAGGATGAGTATGAAATCGTGATGATCCTCAAGATAGACCGTGTTTATGACCAACACTTCAGGACCTATTCTTTTGAAGCAGAAAACACATTAGGAAAAGTTATCCATGAAGTGACATTACGCGACGGTAAGTCTGTCTGAAAAAATACCCAATTTTGAAGTGTTTATCGGGTTGTTTTATTTATTTGTTTATTTATTTATTTGTAATCTTCATCGGAACATACTAAATTTTTCTTTTGGTGTATAGAGGTGGCTACAGTGAGGCGTAAGATAATTCTTTAAGTTGCAAGTTAAATTTTAACACTTTACACTTTTAAGTTTCCAGTAAATTGTACTTTGATATTTAATTTTAATTTATTAATTCGACATCAATACTATTTTCTCATGTACTTTGCCCCCTTTCTGTCTCGAATGCGTTTAAAGTTAATGTATCATGATATCTACATTTTATGCAGATCCGAACGGTAAGATTTTTGCTTAGTTAATTTTAGTTGTCACGTAGTGTTTTTGAAGTGGCTGATCCTGAAGGAAACTAACGTATAAGGGACTTTCCAAGTGTCCAGGATTTAAGCGAATTAATCTTCTATCTTTGCACACTTTGCCAATGTATTTCATAAGAGACGATCTGTGTACGCTTACTTTGTGTGTCTTAAAAGCTTTCTTGCAAAACGTGCATATATGAGGATCTTTTCGGGTTGAGTTTGTGTTTGAGGTAGCGTTTGAGTTACGCGAATGTGATGAATGACATATCGTCACTTTTCGCTTGGTGCCAAAAATGTTGATAGTGACGATGGCTGAATCGTCACTTTTCTGACATTTTGTAAATATTATTGTCTTTGGTAAAAGTGATGATTTGTCAATTTCATGTTTGTCACATTTGCGTAACTCAAACGCTACCTCAAAAGCAAACTCAAGCTGAACATTCACACGTGCATATACGCGCATTCTTCAAATATTACTGGTGATGGGTTTCTACGATAATTATGGCTCATTCAGAGTGACAGTGACCGAGACTGAGACTGAGAGTGTACAGAACTCAATGGGAATCTGTGTTGTTCTGTGTCTCTGCAGTATGAACACCTTCCATACCATTCCATAAAACCCAAATGTCATCGGTCTCGGTCCAGGTCTTGGCCACTGTCAGTGTGATTGAGCCATCACTGTCGTCTAAGACTAATGTGAACAACTTATGTGGATTTGTGTGAATACATCATTTAATCGCTGGTGAAGTTACTTACACATAGATTCTGCAAATTTGCCTTGGCCTGTTAGTTGAGGCTTAAATGTTTGTAACTTCGTCAAATTCACACATATTCTCTCGAGTTATCAAATTGTATAGCTTCTACATATCACGCTTTTGGTTCAGTCGCAGCTCTTTCCACACATATTAACCCTTCGTGCGCCAGAGCTACATTCGTACGGGAACTGATATAACAGTGTGAGACCACAGTCTTGTTTCTGAGATCAGCATCTCTGGCAAAGCAAGACCTCAGTCTGTGGACTAAATATATATAAACATATATATATATAGATATATATATATACACATGGTAAAGCATCAGTTATTTATAGAGC
>JBCAUG010667001.1:0-13766 GCA_038406175.1 Haplosyllis leylae | reverse complement strand
ATTTTTATTCACAACATTCAATAGCGATGTACATCTGTGTATGTGCTGTATGTAAAAATCACATTCAAGCTGCAAAGTTACTTACATATACAGCCTTTAAAATATATCTACGGAACATGTACGTATGAAATTCCTACACACAGTCTGCAACCGGGAGTATTTGTAAAAGACAGCTGTTGCATTTTACTGTTGTATCTACGTAGTCATCGACGTTCAATAATAATAATATACATGGACCATTTACCTGTTTAGGGAAGGACAACATTTTTTTTTTCAAAGTCAGGCTTTGTGAGGATAAATCAATCCTTTTTTTTACTTCAGCACCTTTTTTCTACTTAGTTGATAAACAAGTCCAGGCAGTACGCAATGGGAAAACTCAATATTTTATTATCCACCGTGGATGTGATTAATGTTAACTTGTTGACAGCTGCATTGATATTTAAGGGCTTTAATCCAGCAATCCTGACACAGATGCCATTGTATTTAACACTTAAATATACCACAAGACCAATATCAAAAACATTCATGGATGAAGTCTGCACGCTAATTTTTTTAAATTCTTTCACATCCCTGGAAAATTTGTTTTGGATATAACTAAACTTTTAGCGTATTTTGCCCAAAATTCTTTCATCAGAAAAACTGAGAAAAGGGAAAAGGGAAGGAAAAGATCATATAATTTTGTTAGACTAAATATCTTTAAATCCATCCCTGTAAGTAAAACAGCGACGAAAGTTCTTTAGCTATTTCTATTTGGGTAGTCACCTATTGAACTGTATTGAACTTTGGAATAAAAATATAATAAATCAATAATAATAAAGAAACTACAAAACTGCTTGGATGCTAAACGTTGTGAGAAAAAATAGGTATTTTCAAATCATACTGATTTATTTTGTGACGGAGCAACAAAGACAATTGCCAAAGGTTACTGTCTAGCGATCTCTAAGCAAACAAGGGAAGCTTTATTTTTGGACTGAGTGACATATTTTTTGGCTTGATTTGATTGATCTAATAAAATTTACTCTCTTACCTGACTGACGCAGATGATCCATTGTAACTATCCAATGTACCACTGGAATTAAAATTGCTCGGACTCGTTCCACCAGAGGGTAGGCTTGTGAGGAACTCCGCACCGCCGCTAGATGGCAATGATCTCACATGGTCACTGTGACTGCCACTAGATGACACTGCTCTCAACGGATCATAGCTCGATAGCTTGTCGAATTTCCTCCGATGTCTGACCGGTAAGAATGGCCTGGAATAGACATGACAGTCACAAAAGTTTGAGTCCAGTATTTCCTCTTTCTGTGTTTGAGATTTGTGGCCTGATTTTAAAACACGTGACCGCGCGTTCATTCAGTTTGCGCACGCGTAAAATGCAACCAGTCGATCAAGTGAAGACGATCAATATTTCAACTGCAAAATAAGTTCAAAATTGCTCGATCAATTCAAATCACTTCCAAATGAATTGAGCGACACATAAAAGGAAAAGGTCTATCAAAATACAAAGGCAAAACATGTACAGTGTCAGCAGGTTCTTGTTCCTTGAATAATCTGTCCTATTTCCCGATATGCTCATCCCGACGATTTTTCCGACAGCGCAGCGCCACATCGGCACAGATCATCCTCTGGTTGTAGATGTCTGACTTTAAAAGCAAAATACACCACAACTATGTGTTCAACCAAATAACTCAGACTCTTATCAACTTAATGAAATATATCAACGTAATGTACTCGGACAATAACAACTTCATTAGTCAACACAAACAGAAGCCTTGCATCCACGTAGAAATATGCAAAGATGCACAGCTTTTGTATGCTTGCTGTATTTTAACAGATGCTTCCTAATATGCAAATGCTATATGTATACATACATACCATTACATACATTGCTTGAATTTTCTATCACAACAACACGTGCGGGTGACTCAGACTGAAATACATTTTTTCGACGCACAGTGGAACATAATCAAGTTTTTCACAAACACAAAGTCGCATTATTGTCAATTTTGTATTTCCATATTTGCCCTGACTGATGTCGGTCAATGTGAAACTAGAGATCAAGAGGTATATGGGGGCTTGTTTCCAGGTTATATGCTTTATTTGGCTAGTTGGCAATGTTGATATTCTTGTATTGTGGAGAGTTTATGGAAAACTCTAATGTTCTACAAAGATGAGGACGATTCAGCCTGGTGTCTTTTTCCTGGCTCTGATGCATGTCTCTCATTGATTCTGATCACATATGTATCCATTCATATTACTCAAAATGGTATATTTTTACATTTGTAGTTCAGTGGAGGATTAATTCTCCTTGAAAGGTAATGTGCTCAAGGGTTTTAATTTTATCTGTGAAATAGGTTGGACAATTCAGTTTATTACATCTGTAAATGTTAATGCTGTTGTGTCTTGATTCTGCGGTGGCAGCTACTGGTGGTGTTAGAATTCCAGGCGCCTGTGCAGCCTGTGACACTACGGGTAAGGGAAAGTTTCAATTGTGCAACACCGATTTGAGACTTTTAATTATGTGCCAAGGCTTGCTGTGTTAATCTTATAAACAAAAGTTTGCTCAAAATTAAGCTCTAATGGAAACACGGAACAGCCATTAGAATTTCAAAGAAACTCTACCAAACAGTATCGGCCCCGATAAGGCAAATTGATTTTGTACTATTTTTAAAATCTTTTATTTTCCTTCCAACTGACAGATATTAATTGCACAATTTGAAGTGGTTGTAGTGGTCATCAATGCCTTGTCGTCATGGTCATTCCAAAAGGGGGTGCCAGCACATTTTCACTTTCACAGCAAATGAAAATCGGGAATTAGATTCTGTCCTATTTCCTCCCATTTCTCTTTTTGAAAAGAACACATGCTGCATTTAATTAAGGCAAATCAAGGTGCGTCAGGGAGTCTAAAGTACTGAAATATGAGAAATCTCATTAAAGTTTTCCCTAAATGTTTTCACCGAATTCAGCAAATTCAGTGACAAAAATAATATTATCTTATGAAAGATTGCTGTACTCGAACCCATTATCTGCTGTGTGAGAGACAAAGATTCTACCACTGTGCCACAGAGACACAGCTCACAGAGAAGACAGTTAAATTAATCCTAATTCATCCTTCAGTGATTTATCAGATTCTATGAATTTGCTGAATTCAGTGAATTTAATGAAAGTTCTGCTCCATTTAGGGAAAACCCCCATTGAATTTTCACAGCAGGACCGCACAGCAGCAGCAAAGAGGTGGTCCAGAAATTTCGAAAGTAGCAAAACCTGAAATAGCCCCCCAATACAAACGTGATATGTGTAATTCTGCAGTGATCAAAATCTAATCAAAAGGCTCAAAAAGTCTTTTTGTAATAATAACTAAAAGGACTGACCTAATTCTTAATGAATTAGATCTTCAAATTATGGTCGATTTTAGTTTTCTAAAATTATTCTCTGACAAAGGACATCTCGTGATGGATTCAATGACTGCTCACACTACTTTAGATGTTTAAATATTGATTGTACGAGTTTCACAATTATTGCAGGCGAATAAATTAGTCTTCATACTGTCCTTCGAAATATTAAAATCTCCATGATATTTGGCTTAGTTTTATGATTTTAAGAAGAATGACAATTCATTTTTTAGTTGTTTTGGAAGACAGAAGTCCTCTTTTTTGTTGGCCACTGGAATAATGGTGATGTCTGTCCCAAGGTTTCATTTTAGCCAGGGTGGATCCCTCACTTGCATGCTTTATCGCCTATATGCAATGGATTCCTTAGATTCATCCTTGTGCAACACCTGCTAACTCTTGACAGCCAGCATTGCAGCAAAGCCTTGCTGATTCGTGTATTTTTCATCATTGGCAGAACTCAAATTTTGAATTAAAGATTCAACTATTTTTGACACGCAGTTCTGCGCAAATGTAACCAATATGAGTAAGAAATAACCGTTAATAAATAAATGGTTTACAACGTATCATGTTTACGCTACATTTGAATTTCTTGACGTTATTACCTAGCTGGACAACATTTTATTTACAGATTTATAGCAATAGTCCCTTTCTTTTCATCCTTACCAGTTTTGTGATTCCATATT
Source organism: Haplosyllis leylae (assembly GCA_038406175.1). Taxonomy (NCBI): domain Eukaryota; kingdom Metazoa; phylum Annelida; class Polychaeta; order Phyllodocida; family Syllidae; genus Haplosyllis; species Haplosyllis leylae. Next base: position 9,691 of record JBCAUG010667001.1, on the reverse strand, counting down.
GATAAATCCTCTGATACATCCCCTAACAATCATTTGTTCTGTGACACAGCTTCAAAATTTATACGAAACGGTACTTAACTCGACTTTCTCCAGAATATCTTAAAATCATTGACAGTCCCACAACAATAATGTTTTGCTTCTGTGTTTTCAGAAGCCTCCTTTGAATACTAATTTTCAAAGTTGCCTCAGATCGATCGAAGTTTTGTTGCATTATGATTCTGTAATTTGATCAAAGTCACATCATTAGGCGCAACACTGGCAAAATTACTTAACATGGTTACCTGTTTTATTTCCATAGCAACGACAGCGTTTTGGAGGAAATCATTTTCATGTTCCCCCAGGTTGGACAATTGTCCTTTCATTATTGAGATGCGAGATCATTTACACAGATTTTTTCACAATCTGTATAACTCCATCTTTTATACATGTAAAGTTGCAATTATGAATATAAAAGTACAAAGTAGAAATGACTACCATTCGTGTTATCTTCCTTGGAACAGGAAAATTTCAATTTGAAATTTTTTAAACTAAATAACTCATTCTGTATTTTCATTTAGGCGAAGTGGCTAATAGGACTGACCTTCAAGGTACTTTTGATGGGGTTTAAAAGTTGTACCATACTGGTTTTACCCTTTAATTATTCCATGAACTGCATTGTTCTATACTTTTAAGATAAATGAAAAGCAGCAAAACGCAGAGACTATTATCCCTTGACTCCGCCCTTCCCCAGCGTCTCTTACCGTATTTCCCTTATGATCCGACGCTCGGCGTCCGTCCGAAGCACGACGTCGACGCTTTCTGCAAACTTCGTGACGTCACGATCCTCAGCGTATTGACGCAACAACGCCACCAGTACGACTTTCTTCTGATAGTCGTTCTCTAAAACGTCATTCATCTGAAGGCAAAAAAAAAACATTTACTGAGTTGCAAACTTTCGTCGTACAAGTACACATTGCTGGTGTAAATTATACTGGGGGGGGGGGGTTCACAAAAGGCTAAATAGTTTATTTGCTTCTTAATCATCCCTTTTTAACGATTAAGCTATTCATGAATAGGAGGCAAATAAGGCTTCTAAATGGTGAAACTACTGACTTAGACTGGTACTATTCAAGAAATCACCAGAAACCCAAACAGCTTATTTGCGAAAAAACCCCAGTAGACCCTTATTGCATTCAGAGATTCTAGGAACAGACCGAGATTTTAGAAACCTATGTGATTGATTCCTCATGAAACAACCACTGAATCACAAATTACCAGTGTTTTTTACAAGTTTCAACAATATCTCTTTTCAGTATTTTCTAACAAAAGAAGCTACATATGATAATTTGATGCATTTTAACTTTGTTTCATCATGGAGTAATTTATCGTTGCCAACAGTTTTCTCTAAAAAGTATAACGCATTGACAAGAAATACAACCATGTTCATGTTCTTGGTCACGTAATTGATCACGGCTTATTGATCAACAACAATAGGTAATTTGCTGATCTTTCGTTCCAACACAAAGCTGATTTAATTAACCAGATGTCCCGCTATTCAGTGAACCTCAGTCCCCTTGGGGCATCCTGGATGATGGATTTCACAAATGAAAAATCATCAAGTTTGATCAGGGACTGCATACCAATACATGATAATCAATAACATCATAATTACGCTGGCACTGGAAGTATGTTAAGTTTTGTAATGATATGTACATGATCAACTTTTCATTTTATTTTTCAAAGTAATAAGTTTAGGTCTAAGTCAGGCAGACACACAAAAACTGGTGAAGCAACTGAACAATCTTACATAATTTGGAAATCAATATGCAATTCTTTATGATTGAGCTTTATTTGTAAAATTTTACCTTGGCAAATAAGTTTCTGGCCCTTCTCACTCTGCTTCCCTGTGATGCTAGTTTCTCCTGGATTCTGTTTTGATTTTTCGTTTCAACGGGAACCAAGGCAACCGTTACTTTACCATAGCGACTGTCCAGTGTCTTGTTAGCGGTATCTAGGTTACGGATATGACGTCCATTTAATTCCAGTATGATGTCACCTGTAGTAAAAAGTTTTTAAAAAATCATAAAAATGTCTGCAAAAACGCAGGATATTTCATGTATATGTCGCGGTTTTTCCGATGGGTGGTTGGCTAAAATGTTGCTACTATCCTCTGGTGTCAGCAGCAGGGATGCCACCAGCTGTAGAACTCTCTGACGCGACTTAAGAGGGCAGGCACTACTCCAGTCCTCTGTATGGCAGTCCTTGTCCCATTTAATCGCATACGCCGGCGTACCGTTGCACACTTAGGGCACCAGACTAATACTTAACTATCTTACTTAAGGGCCTTGCCAGTGAGACCTGACTACCGGCTAAGGAATAACTCGACTAGATAAATTACTATTTAGAATGCAGAGGACTCTGGCTGGAGCCAGAGGCCGGTATCCCGGTATAGCCGGTCAAGGTGCTCCAGTGGGGATGAGTCGGTGAGCCACTGACAAGTCTAGACTAAGACCAAAGCAACGGATTTGAATCCAAGTCCGAATCCCGGGGAGAACCCCAAACTCCGTGAGTTCAAGTATTTATACCGTTTGGAAGGGAAGGGGCATGGCCGGATTGGACACCAGCTGCGCATGCGTGAGTATTAATTACTCACACATGTGCAGACCATGATGGCGGCTACGGCGAGGCTGTACCCACCCAAGTTAAGCCTAACCAGCTATTCCCCTCTCTTTGCAAGAGAGAGGCTTGGCCGGCTAAGTACAAAAAGGTGACGGGGACACATCTTAAACCGGTTTAATCGTGACATATATTTTCCAAGTTTATGGCAATTAATCAAATCAAATCTAAAACTAAAACAAGAAAGTCATCCTGCATGACCTGTCTTGGGGGGGGGGCTACCCCTTATCCTGTCGGGGGTGGGGGAAGGGGTGCGGGGGGTAATTAGACATGTTTGTTGACGGCAGCCCACAATATTGCTTGACAACAACGGGTTTTTATAACAAAGGAAGGGCTGAGGTTAGTTTAAATTTCAGAAAAATGAATGTTCCCAAAAACATAAAAATCATCACAGACAATTTGCTTACAATACAGAAAAATGCCATTGCCAAAAACCTACTCCCAAACAACCAGCTTTGTTGAAATGAGTTTTCAAAATCAGTGAAAAAATCCTACATCATTACCTGTGATGACTGTAACTGCTCAATGTTTGTACTTATCATGATCAATTTACTTGAACTGTAGAATTATTGATGCAAGGTGGGTAGTTATGAGCAGTGCGAACAGCCTCCCAATAATCTCAAGAGGAATTAATCGCATCTTGTAATCGATGAAACCTCCTCGCTGATTTCCTGAAGAGGACTAATGTTTTGCTTGTGGAACATGACTGTCGATTTAGTGCTGAATCATCCGCAGCGTAATTCATAACGTCACAAAATGCTTTCACAAGAAATTGGATCAATGGTGCAAAATGGGGGTTGGGGGCGGTGGGGGTGGTGGGGGGGACTTCTGCAAACAACAAGTGTTTGCGAAAGATTGGAAAGTATCGACATTTTTCCCAGCACGTTCACATCAAATCCGCCAAAAACTTCAGTACGGTTAAATTGTTCAATTTACAAAAGAAGTTCCACAGAAAGAATCTTTATCCAGTGTGGTCTTTTCACACTCAGCGAGAGTATGGGCAAGAATGGCAACCCTAGCATTGCTGCTTGGAAGGATCACATAGATTTCAACCAGCGTCAGCGGCAACGCTAACATTAAAATTGAAATGGTGGCAGAGCTATTCCAAGTGGCATCACTAAGGAGAAACTTTACCCGTGAACGGTTGGTCGCGCCATCATCTTCTGAATTTTTTGCTCTTGTAATTTTGTCCTCCCAGACATTTATGTGGTTTTAGATGGAAACGAATTACCTTTGTTTATTCAGATGTTTTTTTTAGATTTCCATTGCATGAGTTACTCAGTGTTAGTCTCCAAATTATAAAACCTGTGATATTTACAAAAGATTGGATTGTCAGTCAGCTGAAAGTTGCTTATGGGCATGCAACTTCACTGTTATTTTATTTCATGGCAAATGGAGTCACGGTGTAATTTACCTCTGTGAAGTCGATTTAGAAATGTGTACAATGTATTTGTGTTGCAGGCACGCAATGGTGGCCGTTGGTGCAGAATTTTCCACAAATGGAGTGAAAATAATTGAAGAAGATTTAAACCCCATGAAATGTCTCTTGTATCTTTGCTCACTTTATATTCACATGACTGACTTGCTCTTCTTGCAAATGAAATAAGAAGTTGCATTTCTATTCCTACACGGTCCTTACCTGTAGCTGGCAGTGTTCTGGACCTAAATCCCTTTGGTCATGATTTGTAAACATGCCCTAAATACCCCAGATGTTCATTGTTCACCCGAAAAGGAATTCACTCATTCGATCAACCATTACTGTTTATTTGCTGTCAGTGGACCTAGCGTGTACGGCTATAGGTTAGACGTGTTCTTTAAAAGAGACGATTAGACGATTCTGTACCAACCTGGTCTAACTCCAGCCTGATAGGCAGGGCCCGGTGGATCCACGGAGTCTACATGAGTCGGGTAGATCCCTCGTATCGTGAACCCGTATCCCCATCTCCTGTCAGCTGTCAACTCCAGGTGCTGCACTCTTGAAATCACACCTATCCGGAAACATGAAAATTCAAGTTGACCCAAAAAGGGTGCCGTCTTATACTTATCGAACCTTGTGATGATCAAATTGCTAAAATTTGTTTACGTTTTGCATTGAATTCGGTTGTGTAAATTTTTGAAGTACGGCAAGATTTTATATTTAAGCTCATAACGATACCTGAACTCACTGACCTCCTGAACAGATGGTCATCAGAATCATTGAAAATAAAATGGACATGTGGAGGTCAAATGTAGTTTTTGGTCAATACACATTCTTGGTGACTTGTTGGAAATTTAGTCAATTGTACAGTTGAGACGATTGACTATTCATTTAAGAACTATTCTGTTTATTTCAAACTTTATCATGGACAACAGAATGAGTAAACTGGATAGCAGATGTAAAGGACCGTTCACACCAAGCGAAAGCGAAAGCAACTGTTTTCTTTGGTGTTTCCCGCTCAATTCTATGATCCTTTTTGGTTGTTCTTTGATCCTTTTCGCTTTCGCTCCCACTTTTGCTTGATGTGAATAGGTCCTAAAGGTATGTTTACACATAGCGTTTTTCAGACCAAAAACGATCCGAAAAACGCTACGTGTATACATACCTTAACGCTTACCGATGGTTGGAGGAATGTTTCTGCTGTGGTAGGCGAGTTTCTTGATGGCCTCGGCCGACATGTCCGAGACATCGTGTCCATCCAGCTCGAGGACCTGGTCCCCGGGTGACACCCCCGCTGAGTGGGCGAGTCCTGAACGCTTCACCCCGATCACGTACGTGGGTCCGTCCCCGTGAATTGTGAACCCAAACGAATCCGGCCATGTTCCGTTCAACGTTCCGTTATACGACGGCATTTCTGGTTAGAATCAGTTTCTGTAAATATAGTTGTTGGTGGAAGAATGCATCTCGAGGAGGACAGCTAAAAACACGCTCATATTTTTAGGCTAAAGACCTGTTCACACCGGGCGTCACTGTCGCCGTCAAGATAACGTTGACGGGCGGCACCTTTGATCTTTTTGACAGGCATTGTGACGGGCAGAATGGGTTGCATACCCATTTGCTTGTCAATGTAGCATTTTTTATGTTGACGGTGATGTTGATGTGACGGCGACGCTCGGTGTGAACAGGTCTTAACGCTTCACAATGCACACACTTTAAAAGTCTGTTCACACCGAACTGATTCCGTTACAGATCTCGTCAAGTTGACTCGCAAAATGGATAGGCAAACCATTCTCCTCATCACAGCTCAGTTTTTCGTCCTTAACCTTTTTTCATGGAAGATCTTGCAACCTTCTGTTAAAAGTTGAAGTTCATATTTTTATTTGATGGTAATTTAGGGTGAAATTATAAAAGTCAATAATAAATTCCTTATTCTATAAAAATATATCAACTTCATACAGAATGACTGAAGTCTATTTAGTGGACGTTAAATTTAAAATATGAACCTAAACCTTAACACTTAACATGTTTATGTTCTGTTAATTATTTAACAGAAAGTTGGCAGATCTGCCAGAATAAGGTTGCGGAGGAAAGACTCCAGTGTGTCTATCAAAAAGTTCAAAGGTGCCACTCACCGTAACGTTGACGGAGGCACTCAGTGTGGAAGGACCCAAAGTTACCAATATCACAAAAATCTCCTGGAAAATATTCAGTTGACAATATGAGACTGATAACAGAAGTTTCATGGGATGTTTTTCAAGACTATCTTCACATGACTTGTGGGTTCACGTATTTGTATCTTGAAATACATTTACTGGGCAAGAAAACCGTCACAATTTACAACGAAGTTTAACAACCGAAACTAAGAAAATTATCATTTCTAGAAGAAGTACTTAATTCATGATTTAAAAACCACTGTGAAAAGATGGTAGTTTCATTTGCACGCTTTCTGTATTGCAGGCCAGTAGAAAGCCAGAAATAGATTTGTAAGTATATATGTTCTTCACACACAGCTGTAAAAATCAATAGACAGATTGCTTCTCCTTCATGACCAAACTATGTCCATAAAATGAACAAGGAGACATGTACCATTGATACCAAACTATTTTGGCTCCGTGACTGGTGCATGTGGGATTATCAAGACGAGAAAGAAAATGATTAAAAGGAGAATTTAAAGTGAATTAATAAAAAGCTGAAACCTACCGAACCTTATCGCAAAGAATTAAAAATCTTAAATGAAAAAATACCAAAACATAACCAAACCTTCAGTTTCGTTAACAGCTAGATAATTCCTTGTTTAATCTCTATTGTGAATTCTCTAATCCATTTATCATAAAATATGGTCCAAGAACAACTGTTTTCTTCCAGGATAATCTGCTGAACTAAATCCGTATTTGATTGGTATCCATACGAATGTGATTGTAATCTTTCATATTTTTAATCCATCAAAAAGTGTTCAAATATAATGAGAAGAAACAAATCAATTGTTTTGAAATGATGTTTGATCAGAAGGATTTTTTTTTGTTTAACTGCGGTGAAACTGGAGATTAGCGCGGTCAGATGCACCGTATTAAAGGCGGGAATTTATACTTGACCATTCAGTTTAAGGGGGAGGTACAGGAAAATAATGCAAGTCTATCCAACCAAAGCGGATCAAACTAAGGCTAACGAAAGATGCAACGAACGTTTGTCGGCCGATTGGCATAGATTAGGAAATTACTTTTGGGATATCATTACCGACCACATACGTCACAGGTGACTGTTATTCTGTTTGAGGGGGAGGGGGGGAGGAGCTGCCCTACCCACCCCTATCTCACCTAGCTTTGGTGCACCCTATCTCTGCTCCTGGCACCTCACCTAGACTGGTGGGGGGGGGGGGATGAGCAGGCTCCCCCTCTCCCACCTCCCTGAAGGGCCGTGCAGGAAGGACTAGAGGAAGGATCAGTTAGGAAGGAGGCCCTGCTCCCCCCCAACTGGATATGTCCAGTCTAGAATTATCAATAATGTAACATGAGGTAACATGAGGAATCGTGCTTAGTAAAGCTCGTAATGTCCAATAATTTTCATGGACACTATTCACTATTCTGTTCATAGAAATCGCATCAATGCTTGGAACAACAAAGTCTATTTGTCAATTCGTTAATTACCACTGACGAATTTTTACACTAAATTGCAAAATGCTGGACTGGCGAATACTATGTCACAATAAATTGAAATTTTGTTCGATTTTCTTGATTATTTATTTCCTCACTATCTCAATTTTAAAGGTGCGTAAGCTAGCAGTATTTTAACTGTAAAAAAACCCTAGAACTACGCCTTAATGTTAAGGCTACAACTTAAGTTACATGAATGCATCATCGTGGAAATAATAAAATAAAATATTCTTTCCCCACCCCTCCCTTTAAAACGCTCGTGTTTGGTGTGAAGTATTGAACTGCTTTGATGCTGATATAATGAAGATCCGATCAGAGTCGGATCAATAAACCTCCGTGCTCAATACAGATTCAACCTGAAACACAGCAGCTCTGATACCACAAAACAACACTGACAAAATGAAACAAAAATAACGCTCGCCAAATGTAGAATCCTATCCCAGGATTTATCCTGACCTGCGGTGAATGGCTTGACAAAAATCTTTATAATGTTTAGAAATTAAATACTTTCTGCACACAGGCGAGAAAGCACGCAAAAGGGATCCACCGTGGCTTTGAAACCCAGGGCAGACATCACCAGAAGTCCAAAACAGGGGTACCAGTGGCCCCCAGAAAAGGACTTATGTCCTCCAAAAATTTAAGAAAAAAAACAACAAAAGAACTTTTTGCTGCCTTTCAATACGAAAACGTACTTCGAATGCAGAATGTGAAGGTCACAGGCGGACCTCCTGTTTCTTCGTCTTTATAATCAAAACTAATCACAGACCGAAAAGTAAAAAGCGTTGTACACAACATGACCATTGAAAAGGTTCAACTGGCAACTTTGTTGTAACAACATGGCTGCAGGTGTAATATTGTTGCCACCTGCACTAAGTGCGACTTGCAATTCTTGTTTCAGAAACCATCTCAGAACTGGATAAAACAAATTAAGCCTTATCGCCTAAGCTTTTGAAGCCAAAGGCCATTGCGAAGACTTAATTATTCTCTGCACAGGATTGATTTAGATATTTACCGACCGCACCGAAGGATGCGTGAAAGTAATGTATTTACACCTGTCTGTTTACTGTATAGGGGCTACCCTGGCAGGATCAGGAGGTACCCCCGCCCGACAGGAACAGGGTTTGATTGGCTACACCGCAGGGGGTACGCCCATTGTGGTTACGTAGGAGGACTTTCTTGTTCATTTGGTTCCCTTGTACACTGAGTCAACATAAAGTATTTCCTGCACTGTGAACACGCGCCATTTATGACCAAAAAGGTTTAATTTTATGGTCAATTCGACAATAAATGGACCAATATGCCAAGAGGTTAAACGTCTGAGTCTCTCTTACAACCTTGCAAGCAATGTCAAGTTGGCTCAGTCAGGAGAGCATCAAGATGGGACACAAGAGGTTCCTAGTTCTACCCTCACTGGCGGTAACATTTTCTTGCAAAATTTGCCTTGCTAGCAAAGATTTATATTGCCAACATTACAAACTTTGTGTAATTATGGAAAAACTCGATTGGAATTTTTCTGTGTCAGGAGGATCAGATGATACGTTCTTGTTCTTGTCGCCTGATGAAGGTTCTTCATAATTTTTATTCCTCACAGAATTGGATCCAAATTCTCTTGAGGAAACGACAGGCACGGTTATTCTAGGCCTTGGGTTCCGATCTTTGTTGTAAGTGTTCCGAGATTTTGTTTTTAACAGAGCATAAATGTTGGCAGCTGGTGTCCAGTCCTCTACTTCACTGAAAAAACGTCACAAAGTTGACTTCAATGAAAACGTTTCAGAACAATAAATTAAAGAATACTTCATACTAATACTGCCATGCTGGCCGTCAAGAGGTCGGCGGGTGTCGCACAAGAGGTGAATCTGAGGATCCGTTGCGCGCAGGCGAGAAAGCACGCTAGCGAGGGATCCACCGTGGCTTTGAAACCCAGGGCAGACGTCACCAGAAGTCCAAAACAGGGGTATCAGTGGCCCCA
>JBCAUG010666890.1:0-13766 GCA_038406175.1 Haplosyllis leylae | reverse complement strand
ATATTTGGGCAAAAAGGAGGTGTGTCTTGAATACTGTACAGGGATACGTTCCAACCGTTTGTAACTACTCCCTGATGTCTACTAGTCTAAAAAGCAATGTTTTGGAACTTCATTTGAAGTTATGAAGTTCGCTGAAGTAGAAAACTTCGGCATTTCCAAATACAGCCATTGTCTGTACATGGGTATGAGAAGTAAATTCAGTATTTAAAATGGTAAGTAGATAGACTGAACAGTAATTTACATTGGTTTAAAGGGTATGACTTTGAATATTCAAGTAGGATTTCGTTGTATTCTATATTATCGCTCAATTAGTCCCGCAGTTCTAAGATTCTAAGACTGAGTAAGAGCAGAGCAGAGCTTACCCAACAATGACTGAATTTAACCAGGGGTGGATCCATGGGATGATTTTTAGAAGGGCGGACCCAAGTGTGGGCCAAGATCTCGATCATTTTGGGGGTATGACGCCAGCCTATTATGACAGGCTTTTTACGTTCATCGTCTGTCACAATGTTGTACGAATTGCCTGTGCCTATTATTAGGTCAATGTTCCTCAAAACTGCAAGAAAATGAAAACAATTTGAACCAAAAGGGTATTTTCTATGCCTTTCAAAATCCGCTAATGCGTGGCGTGTAGATCACTCCTTTCGAGACATAGCATTTAGTGAGTAATTTCACGTTGTGTATATTGGCGGTTAAATTAGCAACTAAGAGATTAACACAGGAGGTTTCTAGTGTATCGTACGCAAATTTAAAGCACTAAAACAAAAAAATCCTGCATGAAAGCGCAAGAGATGTACTTCCCGTGCCGTATCCTGTCCATGGCATTTCTTGCGGGGGTGGGGGTGGGTACCCTAACCTGGTATGGGGAGAGGGATGGTGCAGGGTAAGGGAAGGGAAAGGGGTACCCTGTCCTGGTCCTGGCTGGGTGGAGGAGGGAAAGGGGCGATGGGGTGGAAGGTACCCTGTCCTGGTCCTGGCCGGGGGGGGGGCGGGGTACCCTGTCCTGATCTGGCCAGGGTGGGGGAGTAGGGGTACCCTGGTCCTGGTACTGGCTGGGACAAACAAAGAGAAAACATTACCTTCCCTCGTACTTCCGTACACGGTCGGTAATCCGAGACAACCGTTTTTCGGTTGTTACGCTGCAGGGAAACCCAACCCTTTGTTTGAGAATTGCAACAACTTGGTCAACAGCGACATTTTCACAATCCGAAGGGTGGCAAGGGATCATACAACAGCAAATATACCCTCCTTCCCTTGAAGACCTCTCTATCAATTTTCTGGATTCGCTACTAGGCAGTTGAAAATAGCTGCGCATAGTTAGAGTCGGCTTTCTTTTCCCTTCGCCACATTTTAAAGTATAACTACCCTGATAGATTATGTGAATTCTTGAACAAGTTTTAAACAAATATTCACGTATTGATCCGATCACTTAGAGTATTAAGTGAAGTATCATCACTGGCGCAAGCATTGACGCAGCGATGATGCAACATTCATGAAGTGTAAACGGACCTTAAAGTCTCATGTTTTTTTCTCTGGTAGATTCGAATAGCGGCTCTGAACAGCGATGAGGAAAGCAGCGATGACAACCTCCGCAGCCCTCCTCTCCAACGTCGACCTGCAACAAAGGAAGCACAGGTAATTCAGCGGAGTATTTTCATAAATGCTGGTGTATTTATTTTTCAAAATTGTACTGATATGTCTCAACAATATTCAATTTGATAGGAAACGAAAACATGCTTCAGAATACTTTCCAGTTTTGTACTGCACGTGAAATGGAAATGGTATGGCACTGTATTGTGGTAAAGATGCGGAAAATCCGGTTTGTCGCCTTTCTTAACTGTTATGTATTTAATTTTCAGGAAAGTCAGGCATTTTCCCTGTACAACAAAGGCCTCAGTTTGCAAAGACAAGGGGACTTGCCGGGAGCTGAACAGGCCTTCAAGAAAATACTGCAGATTGACGTCGTGGACGAGGTACAAGTAACAAACCTACGAAACAAGAAAGTCCTCCTTCGTGATCGCAGGAAGCGTACCGCCCGCGGCGTAGCATCACTCGCTCTCGTGAAGAGGGGGGGGGGTGTTGACTGGGGAGGGGGTACCCCTGTCCTGTCTTGGCTGGGGTACTCCCTCACCCAGCAGGACCTGGAACAGGACTTTGGACAGGGCCAGTGACAGGACTAGGGGTACCAAGAGGCTGGGTACCCCCACCCCCCCCCCCCATCCTCGCCTCCACGGGAAAGGACCTGGGACTACAGGCTGGGGGCCCTGTCCCGAAAATGGATACAGTAGCAATTTAGGGGCAGAGATCTGTCCCTGTTTTTGTGCAGTGGGAACTTTCTGTATAGTACAACTGTAGCCATAGTACAATCAAAGGGATTTCCCCTGGGAGGGAGCCCCATATTCGTCTCTGTGTATGTGAACAAGCTATAATGGTGCAAGATTATGATAATATTAAATAATATTACAACTGGAAGGTGGCATTTACTGACAATACAACCAACTTGGCTACCTTTTGAAAGATAAGAAAACTATTCGTATTTCAGGCTGATCCTATCTCCAGTGATGATGAAGCCATATTTACACCAGTTCACCAGTTAAAGTATTCAACTTACAAGAATCTGGCGGGACTTGCAGCACAGAGTGGTGACAACAAAGAAGCAATGCAACATTATATTCAGGTTTCTTTCTTTCATAAAACCCATATTGTTCTCGGGAATGAAATTATGTAAAAAGTTCTCAAAAGAGCCTGCTGTAGAAAATTTCAATGGAAAGTGACAGTAAACGAGAAATGCCAACTAAAAATACCAAAGAAATTTTCTGAAATATGGACGTAAAAGACAAATGACCTGTAATACAATGGCTCAACAAGACAGGTTTTGGTATAGTTAATTCCGTATACGTTTATTATCTAGGCTGTTTCGCTTGACTCTACGGACGTTACTGTTTGGTACAAAATGGGTCTTTTGGCGTTGGCTTTGGACCATTACCCACTTGCCAGACATTCATTTGAACAGGCGAGTATTTCTTTTTGTTTTTTTTTTTCAACCTGTAAAGAAACCTATCAGAAGTGATGACTAAAATTTTAACTTCTCTTCCAGGGCATCCTAACCTATCAGAAGTGATGACTAAAATTTTAACTTCTCTTCCAGGGCTTGGAATGCAATCCTAAACACTGGCCTTGTCTGAATCAAATCATAACTGTCTCCTTTGCATTAGGATGCTACGAAGGTAAGTGTTGAAAATTGTGATACCATAGCAACGGATGAGAACGTTTTCATGAATGAAGGATTTCACTACAGGGTACTTTTAAAATCTTGAAAACAGCGAGTTGGGCACACTCAACTGGGACTGTTTGATGTGGTGTAACCTCCCTCAGGGTGTGTGGATGAAAGAATGTATTGTAGAATGTTAAGCGGGACCCAGTATATGAACGCTCAATTTCTTTCACTTTTAGCGTGTTTGGTGTACATTTCAAGAGCACTGGAGAGGGATCCTGGGTACATGAAGGGCTTGGCATTTCTGGACAAAATACTTACGGACCAAAAATGCCTCCAGATAGACACTAACACTTTATTTAAAGAATGGTGAGTTACAATACACAAGGTCCGCATAGAAGTAGTTGATAGACAATAGTGTAGTCATACTGATAAACAGGACAACATCCCATTAACATCACGAGGCAACACCGACCACGGCTCCCCGTCCATATGCCAGACCAGGGTATGGTTCAGACAGAGTGACCATAGGGCCCGCCCCTCCTCCTGGCCAGGTCTGGTCTGTCTGGGGGTGGGGGTACAGTCCAGAAAGAGTGACCGTACCCAACCTACCTTCCCGAACAGGACCTGGACAGTATGTACTCCCCATGGGCAAGATGTACCCTCCCCACACCCCAGACAGGATACAGACAGGGTGTCCCCCACCACTCCCTCCTCCCCCCCCCTCCCCCCGTAAACAAACAACGCTGAAAACTGAAATGTGTTTGTACGCTGCAGAATAGACACCAACAGAGAATTCCCATTGTTTTCTGTACCCGTACCCAAATCTGTGTCGGTCTGGGTGTCGAGCAGTGCGAACGCGCCATAAGTAGCATAATTTAATTTGATGAGAAACTGAGTATGTGTTAGTGTATTTGGATTTTTGGTGCCTTATTTAAAATCCTCCAGTAGGTAAAGCTAACACTGAATATTAATGTTTCAGCGACCCTGAAATATTCACCACTAAACTGGAAGAGGATGAATCAAATGAAGTAAGTTTGTTAATTATTGTTGTCAATGCAAACAGTGCTGTAGCATACAGACTAAAACTGGTACATATTGCAAAGATTAGGGTGGAGATGAAACGGAAAGATGCTTAGTAATCATGATAATATACACGTGTGACATGAGAAAATTATGCGAGGGAATAGAAGGGAGTTCATAGGTCGACTTACGTATAGAACAAATTTAAAATGTGTTGTTCTCAATTGATTATGTGACAATTGGATTTCCAGTTTATCAACGAAGCCCTAGAAATGCGAAAAAGAAAGCAAGAGGCAAACAAACCACCACCAAGGCCTGTTGTGCAATCCCCGAAACCCATGCAAGCCTATACGTAAGTACTTTCCTGACGTACGCATGTGTACTGTTATGTACACTATGTACACAAGTACAACATTCTCGTCTAGTTGATAATTTATTCTGTTGCAATTATTGTTATTCCTTTTCCAGTTGGAAATGTCTTGGTGACAGCCTTATAAAAGTGTACGACTGCATTAAGAAAGCAGACAGACCCATAGTAAGTTCGATCCGCGTTTTGTAAAATAGATTTGATCTGGTTGTTCATCCTGATATGCAATCCTAATTTGTTCATAATTTCTTTTCGACAGTCACTGGGATGCAGAGTTGATTTATCGTCCATTAAACCTGTACCTCAAACACCCGAAAAGCCATCATCAGCAACTGTGGATATAGTTTCAACACCCAGAGAAGAACCCATAAAAGTTTGTGTAAATTTTCAGTAAATTGTAACAATAACAATGTTCTTACGTTTCTTTTGAACATCAGATTATTGCCAATTTCTTTTCCATTATTTTGTTGGAAAACGTTTTGACTGTTTTGTGATAATTAGGTGGTGGCCAATGAGGTAATTTCTTTATCAATAACGTCATGAGCCAGCATGCGACGTAACACCAAAATCGCAACGTCATATTTGATAAATACTGGTTCTATTTAAACTGCTTTCAAAGCTGGTGTACTCTTTACAGGAAGTAGCTGAATCACGTGAGAGTGACATGGAACATGACGCTGAAGAAAAAGAGGCGTGGAAAGAACCGGTCGTAGAGAAACTGCCCGAGAACATGGGAACTAATACTGATTCCGTTGCCATGGAAGCAAATGATACTTCAGCGTTGGATAACGTTCCCATGGATACCTCGACCTTTGACTCCAGTGCAGTAGATATGAGTATCGCGAGTGACGCGGATGGCAATACAAGTAAATTATCTCACTAAGAGCCCATTACACTGAGTGAAAGCGAACGTGAAAGCGAATTTGTTCTTTGATCTCTGCCGCTGCCCGATGTGAATAATAAATTGGATTTGTCAAAAATCCATCAAAAAGCCCTTTGCTTTTGTATTCACTTCCGGTTAGCGTTAATGGACCTTAGCTAGTCACATGAACAAAACATAAATTTGCTTGGGGGGTACTTGTTTTAGTTTACGTGCTGCAGCTTATTTTCGTAATTTATTGCAGCTTTAGATGACAAGAAGAAGAAAGCGCCCAAGAAGAAGAGGTTGCCAAGTTGTTTCGAGGATTTAGCCGAGAAAAGACGTTCATCAAGGGTATCAGTTTCAAGTTCTATTTGTCAAATTATCTCTTTTGCACGTCAGTGTCCATCTTGGTCTCCGTCAAAGTTTATCATTGTGCCAATGGTGACGGACCATTTGATGGACTTCATGGGTTCTACATCCATTCTGTCTGTCAAACGGTCCATCATATCAGCACAATGTTAAACTTTGAGACGGAGCCGGCGACGACGGTGTGTGTAAACAGACCCTTACGCCTGTGCAATATTTTACAGGTGCGAAACGTTGTGAAGAAGCCCCAGGAAGAAGTTGTCAATTATCAAGAAGTTCTGCTGAAATTCCTTCCTTCAACTTTGTTGTAAGTGATCACAGATCTTTTCAGTTCCAGTCAATTAACGTACATTGTACTATTTATCATTTTTAAGTAATAAACGTTGTACATGACTATTAACTGAACAGCATATCAGTAAAAGTAATTTTTACTTAAATAAAACTTACCAACGATCACTTCTTTCGGGTTATTGGCTCCGTTTACAGCTAAGCAATTTAGGCATGGTCCATAGCTTAAATAGTCTAATGGTCTATTCACACTGCCAGAGATCGAGACAAATACCGAGAACGAGTACACAGAACTCAATGGAAATCTGTGTTTGTCTCTCTGCAGTAAGAACACCTCCACAAAATCCTATGCAACCCATTTTTTGTCGGTCTTTGGGTTCGCCTCGGTGTCGGGCAGTATGAAGGCTTGTTCACACGTACCGTCACCGATATTTGGCCCGAAAAGTTTTAACATTGTGTCAATGGTGATGGTGACTTTCATGGGCAGAATGGGTCTGGGACCCATTAAAGGCTCGTTCACACTGAGCTGCGGCAAAGGCAAAGGAAATAGTGTCATTGCCGTTGCCGTTGCCGTCATAATTGAGCATAGAACCCAATTGATAATGACACCTTTGCTGTTACCTTTGCCGCAGGTCTCCATGTGAACAGATCCATAGAGACCAATGTTACCCATTCTTGAAGGAAAAATATTTCCTTTGCCGCAGCTCGGTGTGAACGATCCTTCAGTCCGAATTTCGGTCTGAATTAGGTAAGGCTTAACTATTGGCCATGAAGGTGACGGGACCGTTGTCGGTACGTGTGAATAAGCCTTGAACACACCATTATGATTCATTAAATAGGTAAACTTACAAAAGGAGGTTCTGGACTGTCTATTCGAATACACGAGTGCCTATTTTTACATGTATTTTAACCGTTCACTTTCAGACATGTTCAGGAAGGAGAAGACTCTGAAACTTCACAAGACGCTGAGATAATAACTCCGCAAACAGAACAGACGAGTCAGGAATGCCATCAAACTCAACTGCCGTCAGAGAGCGCTTGCATCAGCGAGACGGAGGAGGCCGATGTACGTTGGTTTATGGAACGTTTCCGTGTGAACAGCGGAATCATTGAGCTTCTCAATCAGTACCTCATTGCCTTGGCTAACAGGGGAGAGAAAATATGGTGGGTAACAATTGCTTTGTGGTTTGTGCAGCATTGGATCTAAGAATTCCAGTGAATTTCCAGCATTGTTGAACTTCCGAAAATAGCGGTTTCTTCTCAGACAATATTACGAAAAAACGAACATGCACATTTGCAGTAAATCACCTCATTTAAAACTTTACATGTATTTCTAATATACCTGTTTGACCAGGCCTGAAGGCGTTACAGAAGTGTACATAAAAGCTTACCGGCGACTGAGAAAACACATCATTTACCCAAATTTCTTGTGGTAAGTATTGTCCTTGTCCTTTTCTTTTGTTTGTTAAAAGCGTGAACAGTTTTGTCCAAATCTATCATGGACAAATTGCCTTACTTGATATTATGTGGAAGTTCTCACACTTTATCTTGAACTGTACCTGTACCTATACTTTGGTATTGGATTGGTCTCACTCCTGCTCCCGATACAGGTCCCGTTCAAATTCTGTCTGAGGATTTGTATGTGGAAATAGGTTTCCAAACAGACCATCTGAAAGCAATATCGCTTTCATGTTCGCCGTTGTCCAGTGTACACGAACTTTAAGAGACCGGTTACTTAAATTTATTTAAATATTTCAGTAAAGATGAGCCAGATGAAAGAATAAGTGACATGGGACTTGTAAGTACATTTATACAGTGCTACACAGTATGTATTTTATCAGTAAGAAGTACAGACTGGGGATCCATTTGTACTAAGCGTCACCGTCAATGCTGTGTCAACGCTGACACCCCAGATATCACCCATGCGCATTATCTAACCAAAAATTATTCTTCACATCGTCAGATAATGTTGAAAAATTACAACAATTTTCCATTTCAGATGTGTCTCATTTATTGTGAACTCAAACTTGACAATTGGTTGAACGCCAGATCAAAATCACCGTCCAGAAGGTAACAAATTATAATTGTTCATTAAATGAAGAAATAATAATTCTGAGCCACAATTCATTACCTTTAATACATGAATTGGTGGAATAATGGAAATGATATAAAGGTATGTTTGCACATAGTGTTTTTCAGCCCGTTATTCTGGCAGTTTAAAAATGAGTTGAGTGTATTCCTGTGGTGATGCTCATGATGATGATGATGATGTAAAGTATGTGAAAAAGATCAAAGGTGCCGCTGACAAAAACGGTCCAAATAACGCTACATGTAAACGCACCGTAAAGTACAGCAGGGAAACACCAAAGCAATAATCAACTTTTGATTGTTTTCAGGAGTCCGTCTACTCTTGGCATAGATTTTCAACCAGAGTATTTTGAGGATGATATGTGGTATATCATAGCATTGAGTACCTGCAGAGAAATACTTGATGACAGTTGGCTGGACTTTTCCATTAGAGGTAATTTTACGCGAGAATACTGTTATTTATCTCACTACTAAGTGGCCTATTATCATGGCCTATTATCAGTCACCTTAAGCCCCATTTACACCGAGCGTTAGCGTCAATGCTGCGATGGCGTTTGCGACACAGCTCTCTTTGAAAAGAATGGAAACAAATAAAGTCGCTCTAGAATGGAGTTGCAATCCAATTTTGAAGTGACTCCATTGTTGTCATTGAGAACTGTGTCAGAGACATCATCACAGCGTTGACGCTACATTGACGCTGACGCTTGGTGTAAACAGGCCTTTAAGGTTCATTTACATGAAGTGAATGCGAACATGAAAGCAAAACTTTTTCTTTGATCTATGCTGCTGCCGAAGTAAACAGCAGATTGAATGCCATAGAAACCCATTCGGAAGCGACATCGCTTTTGCTCAGTGTGAATGGGCCCTCATACCCAAAGCGCTTTTGAGAATTAATAGAAGAAAATTCAGGTCACTCCACCGTTGTGAAAAGAATTGAATCTAATTTTCCTGTATAATTTCTATACAAATTTGAATGATTGATTTTAGTGTACTGGATGAAAGCGAGGTATTTGATCCTGAAAAACAACAAGGAAGAGGCAGCTGATTGTTTCGAAAGGGTAGGTATTTTTGACGTACATGTTTGCATCCCGTGACCAACTAAAACAATCTTTCATCTGTTTCTTCCTGGTATTCTTCATGTTTTTCAAAGATTCCGAACTTTTATTTCGCAGACTCGAGGGTTCCTGCTGCAAGAAGAAAGTAAATCCATAAAACTGTCTCACTGCAAACACGACAACTACATTACAATAAGTAAGTATCACGTTAACACTCGGAGAAAAATTCTGTACGCCTTACGTATGTTCACAAATCCGTATTCCAATTCCGATTCAAATCCCATTCCTATGCTGGACAGTTAGGATTGGAATCCGAATCTAACTCCGTGCACTGCGAAAAGTTCTTCGTGTTACAATTTAGCCATTTGGTTTGGATTCTGAATCGGGTCAGAATCTGAATTGGGATATGACAATGTAAATAAGCTGTTTATTCTGGTAAAGAATTCTCATTTGAGAAATTTGAAAACAACAGACTTAGTATTCTTGATGAAACGGCACATATCATGTGGCATTTGAGGTAAGAACTCACTGTTCAATAGTAAATGATTTTTTCCAGATGTGATCGAGAACTGTTTTGACAGCATTGCCTACCTAGGTTGCAATTTCAAAGAGGAACCGGATTTCTTTTGCTTATTATTTTTGTTACTGTTACTGTTTCTGTGAATTATTTTATGTCGACGAGTCCCATAGAAACGCATGAGAGAATTATGGTTGTGGGACACTTATTGGTGGTTAGGGCACATTTACACCCAGCGTATGCGACGTCGCTGCGAGATCGCTCCAAATTAAATGTATGAATTCTGTCCTGTACTGTTACACAAAGTGTCTGCATCAACACCAGCATCAAATTTATCTCTCGCTTTGAAATGACCCATTCGGAGCAATGTCGCAGCGACGTCGCAAACGCATCGTTGTCTCTGGATGTAATTAGGCTCTTAGACGGATAAGTTGTAATTGTCTTTGCCTTTAAGTCGGAATCATGTTTTGTTCAGTAATGTTAAGGTCTGTTCACACGTAACGTCAAAGTTCTTATCGATATTCCATTCAAAAATAGGTTCTATGGCAACACTTAACCAAAATGGCAAAAAAATGGGTTCAAGACCCATTTCACGATTTGCCCTGTTAAAGTCGCCATCATATTTGAACACCCGTGACAAATACTGAAAGGTTACCCACCTTTCAACAACAAACAAGATGGACTTAATATTAGGATCTCGCTGAGGGAAAGACGTCTCTTGTTTCTACATTTTCGTTGAGATCCCTTTGATTGTTGTTTGTAGAGGAACTAGAGAAGCAGATAGACACACTGCGGCGGTGTCAGTCTCTGGAGGAACTACACAGGTTATACGACGGTAAGGAGTACGAGAAGGTCGTCGATCTCCTGCTGCAAACATTCTCTACAACAGCCACCAAGTCAAAGGTGAGATGAAACTTTCTATCAGGTAAACTCAGGCCATGATTTTGGTCCAATCGATTACACGGGAAAAGGGTAGCCATCTCTTTACACGTAACGTCACCGTGTCTGTTTAACATCGCAGGCATGTCGGTAGAATTGGGCCATTTGTCCGTGGTGACTAAATTTGACCTCTGGGCCACATGGTTGGCATAATAATATTAGGGATTGGCTACTGAAATTCAAGGACCGATTTTAGTCAAAAAAGAAAAAACAAGAAAGTCCTCCTGTGTGACCGCAAAAAATGTACCGCCCGCTGCGTATCCAGGACAGGATGCACCGTACCCCCCACCCCCTCCCCCCAGGCAGGACCAGGACAGAACATATTCGGACCCCGTCCTCCGTGGACAGATAAACCGCTGTGAAAACATTACCTTCCTTCGTACTACGTACGTGGTTGGTAAGATACTAAATGTTTCTAAATGAATATTAATCAGTGGGCTATTTATGAGTTTTTGTTTTGGGCATCATGAATTTGGTTTGGGCTACCTTGAAGGTGTTGGTCACTGGGGCGACCCACTCAAAATTTAACTACATCCCTAAAACATTTTCATGTACCAGTTGTCATTAATTTGCATCAAAGAGTGTACCACCGTGTTGACTGGATATGTCATCGTACTTTTAGATGTTTCAACAAGATAGTCAAGAAAGGCATACCCAACTGCAGTTATTGCAAGAGTCTTTGCTTCAACTGAACGACTACCAGGTACGACAAAGTTCAACGTCATCACAACCAATCGCAACTGCTTTAGAATGCACCAAAGTGCCCGTCATAATTGTGCATTTTGTCAGTAGTGATATTCTGCCCGTCACCAATGACACAGTGAAATTTGATGGACAGAGTAATAGCTCAATCAGACTGACAGTGGCCGAGACTTATGGCTGAATCAGACTGACAGTGGCCGAGACCGAGACCGATAACAAGTATACAGAACTCAATGGGAATCTGTTGTTATCTGTCTCCGTGCAGTGTGTGGTGTTCTGCACATTACTATGGAACCCAGTGTCATCGGTCACTGTCTCGGTCTTGGTCTAGGTCTCAGCCACTGTCAATCTGATTGAGCCATAAGGGTGACTCCACAATTTAATGTTGCGTGTAAACAAATCTTTCATGTTTCAGAGATGTCTTCTGTGGAGCGAAGTTTCTCTGAACGAAGCCTTGACTCGGTATCAGAATGCTTCAGCCAGCGATGTAAAGGAGGATTGGTTCAGAACACTCAAATTATTGTTCGGCGGACTTAACACGTGAGCAACAACATTTCTAATCTTGTCATGATTTGTGTCAGAATATTATTTCCTTATTTTAGTTCCGTGTAAAGTATGTAATGGCTTTTCCACACCACCGGATCCAACTCCAATCCCGAATACAATTGGGTTGTATAGATCCTGTACAGAAATTTCACACTGTACCGCGTCTCCACTGATGGCATTGGAATCCATTGTAACTTTCTCAAAGTTGGAGTGGGCATGGGGAGCCACAGTGGGGCTGTGCAAAAAAACCCATCAGATCTTATTTACACAAAGCGTCTACGTCTGCGATATCACTAACAGAACAGAAGGCTGGTTTAAGTCACACAACGCCACAAGTGTATCTGAGCAACGCAGACGAAGAAGCCAGTGTGAATAAGCCCTAAGATTTTGACGTATAACTGCAGCATATATTTTGTGAAGTGTCCTTTGTCATTTACGAGTGACTTTCAACTCTTAATTCAGGTGTTTGTCGAAGGAAACATCGATAGTTCGATCTTTACCGTCGAAGAACTTGGTTCGTTTAACACAGAACTTAATCCGCGTGATCGAGATGGCCATGGATGCGTCGGAGTCTGCCACGCAGCTAGCCGTGGATACCGTCATGCCCTGGATTCTACTCTACAGACTTATCTACCAGTTAGTAGTACACGTGTTTGGGATCTGAATCTTTCCAAAAGCGTTTTTTATGTCAGTTCTCTTTATGAATAAGGCCTGTTCACACTTACCATGAAAGTCACAGTTTTTCTTGCCGTTTAAAATTGAGTTAAATGGGTTCAATGCAGCCCCATGTTGTTGTTTACACAAAGCGTCAAAAGATCAAAAGTGCCCTAGACAGAAAACGGTAACTTTGACAATACTAAAGGTATCACACATCAGAACAGGTTGGATTAGATTCTTTCATAATGAATACCTATTATAGTGAAGAACAGAAGTTGAAATCGAGCGTAGACGAATCATCCTGGGAAATGTCTCGAGGTCTCCAATCGTCTCTGATGTTGCTTAGTGTTACGCACGAGTATCTGGGAAGGTGGGTTTTTAGCAGAAATTTACAAAGACCCATTTATACTGAGGAAGCGCCGGAACGAAAGCGTCCTCGCTTCGAGGTTGGTTTTCAGGAAATCCAATTTTCTGTTCACATCAAGCAATGTCAAAGATTGAAAAGAAATCGCTTTCTCGCTCGTACGGCGTGAATGGGCCCTAAGTTGCTGAAATAACTGTGTAAACTTTAGCTTCTTGTTGATGGTGAGTATGTCTTCAGGAAGAATATAACGGTGAAGAAATTCGCTTTGTCATTCGCTTATTTGAAGAAGGTTTTCACAGTCCGTAATACATCCAGTATGTTTGTTTTCATGCAGGAATGGTTGGTGCGTGAGCTGTGACGGAGAATTGTTACTGTTCACTGCTGACGTCATGACGCAGGAATTGCGACGCAGTGGTGATGAGGATGACGCGCACCCGTACAAGGGTGAACTGGAACAGATAATAGAGCAGTGTTACTATTGCCTGTACGGACATCCATCCAAACGAACAAAGGCCAAACATCTACAGGATCATGCTGTTTCTCAGGTGAATTTTACCGCACAGAAGTTGTTACTGTATTGCTGGCTGGTTTAGAGTCAGCATATTCATTGAAGGAGGGGTCCCGTGCATTTTTACCACCCGCGTACGTAGTAGGTAATGTTTACAGTTTGTTCATCGGGGGGTGATGGGTACGCCATGGTCTTTGGTCCCAGGTTCCTTCCCTGGTCCCAGGTCCATTCTGGGTGGGAGGGGGTAACCCAGTCCTGTCACTGGTCCCG
>JBCAUG010666779.1:0-13768 GCA_038406175.1 Haplosyllis leylae | reverse complement strand
CCCAAATTGCCGAAAAGAAGTTGCCGATCGCTATCCTATAAGGTGGTTTAAGTGTAAACTTAAACCACCTAATAATTGGCAGTCTTACCCACTTAGTTAATATCTCACTAGAGAATGGAGTATTTTGCAGCACATGGAAGACAGCAATCGTGAGACCCTTACTTAAAAAGATTGGATTAGACCTAGTTTTGAAGAATTATAGACCAGTGAGTAACTTACCCTTCTTGGGAAAATTACTAGAAAGATGCTTGCTACGTAACCTTATATTTCACTGCAAAGAATACCACTTGCTACCAGACTTTCAGTCTGCTTATAGAGTGGGCCATAGCTGTGAAACATCACTATTAGGATTATGTGACAGCATACTGAATTCGATGGAAAATCAAGAAATTACAGCTGTTGCTGTAATGGATCTCAGTGCAGCATTTGATACTGTTGATCATGACATTCTGCTAAATGTTCTAGAAAGGGAATTTGCCATGACACACAATGCACTGAGCTGGTTCAACTCCTATCTAAGACCTAGGAGTTTCAAAGTCAGTGTGAATGACAAGTATTCAGAAGAAAAACAATCCTTTTTCAGTGTTCCACAGGGATCTGCATCTGGGGCATTTCTATTTATCTGTTATGCCAACTCAATCCAATACACTGTACCATCGAGTTGTAGACTAAATGGGTTTGCGGATGATCATTCAATTAGGAGAGCCTTCAAAGCAAAAAGCAGGAGAGAAGAGATGGATGCAATCAATGATATTGAGAACTGCATGGTTTCCGTGAAGAACTGGATGAAATCCATGAGATTAAAAATGAATGATACGAAAACTGAATTTATTATCATTTAGAGGTGCTAAGCAAATCACGAAAATGATCACCAGGGAGTTAAAAGTGAATGACAATCTAGTGTCACGCACCTCATGTATTAAATACTTAGGTGCGCATCTGGATTCCACTCTCTCCATGAAGGATCACATCAAATCCAAGTGTAAAGCAGCAATGATTAATATCATGAAAATTTGCTCAATCAGGCGTTATCTTACTAAAGATGCCTGCCAGACCCTCATGGTTAGTCTAGTGCTGTCTCACCTGGACTATGCTAATTCCCTTCTGTATGGGTTACCACACAATTCTATCAAAATGATGGAAAAAGTGCAAGGAATCGCTGCGAAAGTGACACTGGAGAGAACAAAATATGACAGTACCACTCAAGCATTACGCGAACTTCACTGGCTCCCAATAAAGTATAGAATTGAATATAAAATTTTAACTATCATGCATAAGTGTATATATGGTGAAGGTCCTCAATATCTAAAGGACTGCTTAAAATTAAAGCAAAATAGAAGAGAAAATTTAAGATCGAACACTGAACCTATGCTGTTTGAAATCCCTTTCAATAAAAGGAAGACCTTCGCAGACTGAGCCTTCTCAACCAGTGGACCCTTATTATGGAACAGATTGCCTGTAGAACTAAGACTGAACGAAAGCTATAATAGTTTTAAATCATCATTGAAAACAATTTTATTTGACCTAGCGTTTAACTAGTATTCCTGTGTTATGTCTATATTTTATCTATTTTATACTAGTCATCATTGTAAAGCATCACTGATAACCTAAAAAATTGATTTTGTACGCTATACAAGATAATAAATTGAAATTGATGTACCCTCCCCCCTCGGGCAGGACATAGGCAGGATGTATTCTAGAATGACAGACACCCTCGTACTGCGTACGGTTTAGAATGTGATGTTTGCCTCCTAAAAGAGTTAGTGGCGATCTCAAATCTTTAACAAGAATTTAATTCAATAACTGATCCATTACAATTCTGGCAACGTTGGCAGAATGATCTACTTTAGGGAAAGTATATATGTATCAAATATCTGATAACTATTTGCCATGCATTCAATATTATTTTACCAAAAGCTTGTGAAATCTTTGGCTAATATTCAACAATAATTTAATTCAACAACTGCTCCAATAGTATATTCAACCAATACAATTCTGGCAACATTGGCAGAATGATCTACTTCAGGTAAACTGGCAAGGGAAAGTCAGCTTGTGATATTCTGTGTTGCTGTTCGGTAGAAATACCATTGATTTTGCATGTAACTTCTCTCTGGGAGCAAAACCTTTCTGTCTACGGTGTGTCAATCTTTCCTGCAGGGTTGCCGCATGTCGGGGAATTATCAGGAAATTTGTTCAGAATGATGCCTAGCATCCAAATCCAAAGAAATCCCACGAGGTATGCCGTCAAAAAATCAAAAAAGTTGCTCAGAATGTTCTGGGACCCATTTTGGTTTTGGAATTCCAATGAAAATTGGAAAATTTTGCAGATGGACAACCAACTGTACGGACGGACACTAGAGTGAGCAGATAAGTCAATCCGTTCTTGAGACGGCGCAACTATTTTTTTTAAAATTGAAATTAAACAACACAGACCCTTCTGGATAGGAGGCACACTGCTGCCCGGCAGATCCTGGGTTGCTTCATGGTATAAGGATCCCACATGTGAACTAAACACATTACCTTCCCTCGTAAGGAGGCGGTAATAAAGCAAGTCGATTTTGGAAAATCTCTTTGAATTGACATTCTCATTGAAAATTCCCCTTTAATTTGGCGGTGGCTATTACAAGGCCATACCTTTTTTGATAATATCTACTATTTTTTGGTATTGCACGACAGATCGTGTCTGCAGTGCATGCTAACTCGCTTATTTGTTATCATCTCCATATTTACCTCGAGTGCCACACCTGCCTAGCTCTGCGCGGGCGAATACCAGACCGAAGATCACACAGGTTTCCCACAATCAACAGGATGAAACTAGCTAAGAATCAAAAGTTGCGGTACCAGGCACAAAAATGTTACATGAGGAGCAACATTCAATGATTACTTTATTGCTTTGTACCGTTCTGAACGATTCACATCGTTTAAGGAGCTATTGCTTTGTACCGTTTTAAGGGATTCACGATCGTTCAAAATGCCAAAATGATTTCAAGGTCCTAGTATCAAACAATTTACGCTTCACATGCACAAACTAAAGAGGCCTTCGTACAAATATCTCGTTTTATTGAATACAATTCGATCAATAACGTTGTAATAAAGCAATAAACATCATTTGTATTATCACGCCACAGATGACGAAATGGTAACACCTCCCCTCCCTGTTAAACTGAACCCACCCCCCTTCCCCATGGGTAGTATTCCCTAACCTACCCCCTCGAAAACGTTTACCCTCTGGGACAATTCACTGGTTACAATACAATACTGTTTACATTTCTGAATGCATATACTGCTTTTCAGTCTTACTGATACATTATTCGCAATTGGATTTGTAGTCTTGTCTATTTTACGCAGCACAAATTGCTGTTAAACTTTACGGACATTCCGTTTCCCAGACAATTTGCATGGTCTCTGAAAAGTGATCCGACTGTATTAGCAAAAATGACATCAAAATACCTGATACCGTAACAATGTACTATACTAAATACGAAATAAATGTACATTACACTCATATCGGCTGCTCTCGATCGCCTTATTGTTACTGTACTGACCTCTGTAGTGCGCTCACTGGCTTGTGCAGCCACACTACCTGGCCTGTACAATGTAGTTCAGTAAATTCCGTTCAGGCAACGTTTGTGTATAATATTGTATCAATGGCAATGCAAATGCAGAGAACCATGTTCTAATTTGCATCACCATTAACACAGTGTTAAACTTTGACGCTACTGCGCTACGTGAAAATCTTAAACCACTTCGACAGGCACCACATGTATGTAACAGAATCCGAATTTCTCATTCCCAAAATGTCACGGAAAAGGGACAAACATGGCGAAACTTCATACACGTCGTCAAATCACTTGTACACAAAAAGCATGTCACAGTGAAATCTGGAAACATCACTTATTACGTGCACACAGTCGCTCACCAAAATATCTCTGTCGACACTAATTATCTATACGCAAGTTGGCAACAAATCGGATGTAAATATCCAGGTCACAGTGACCTATTCTTCCACAACAATAGTAGAGATGTTTCTGTTACACGGTGGAAACTGCTAATAGCTAAAATGTTTTAACTTTAATTTGACTAAATGTCTGGTCGCTACGCTATTCTGAATCTTCTTTTGCTACTTGGATGCACTCCTTGGCGAATGATGGGGAAAAATAGTGGCAGATTGCAGAGATGAGTGGGTGGGTGGGTGGGGGAACTGAGGGAGCGGTCTTCCCTTCCCTACTGATAGCGTACGAACACAGTATTCTTTAACCATCAGCATGATGGAATAGCAATGCACCAAAAATCGACCTTGGATATATGAAAGTCTGAAGCACATTGTTCTCAAATTAAGAGACATTAATAAAAACATATTTGCTGTGCAAAAAAATTCTTGCTTGCACGATCCAGCTGTCTGCGTTACGTCTCCATTATACCCCAGCAAAGTAAATGGTTCCAACGAACCTCATAATTCTCTGTTAGTGAATCAAGTTGTGAATATCTCAAGGTTTCCATTGAAGGTGCCGTTTACACATTTACACAAAGTCTGTTCCGAATAAAATTACTAGGGTTCTCTCCTCCTTTTCATTGGAATTATAGGTTGGCGTTACCACTGGGCACGAGGGTTGAAGAAGGACTAGTATGAGATATATTTTGCGTGCAGGCCGATGGTGATAACTTGATTAATGGCCGGTTTGTGAGCCCGCGGAGTGTGTACGTTCAGGATTTGTGCACAGCTCAATTCACTCTCAGAGAGATATTCTCTTCTATCATAAAGCATAATTTAAAAATACACTTGATAACTGAAATAATCTGCAGGATAAGGTTGATTTGTTACCCTGGTGGATTACATTTCATATCACAACACAAAGTTAACTAAAGAACAAGAAAGTCCTCCCGTTTGAACACTAGAGGCATACTGCCACCATCCCGGGGGAGGGGGGGTGTACACCCTAGTCCCAGGCAGAGGGAGTGGTATCTACTATTCCCAGCTGGGGAGGGATACCCCTTAGTCCCAGGCAGGAAGGTTACCCCCTAGTCTAAGTTGGGGGTAGAGTCACTTGGGTAGGGTTTACCCCCCCCCCCCGACAGGACTTGGACAGGAGATACGCCCCTTCGGGTGCGGGAGGTAATAATAATGAAGAGCCTCAGTTTCTGGTCACAGCTGTGCGGCATATAAGCAGGCTGCGTGCAAATACTCTTTTTAACGGGGAAATATGTTACCTCGCGTGGCGACCTCGGATCACAAACACACAAATGGACACGGAAATATGTTTTTGCTCGAATACAGGTTTGCTACAGTTTAGTGTATGACCTCTGAAACAAAAGAGATGGAGCCGCCAATGTATATGTGTTTATCACACTCTAATACATGTATTCTTGACGACTCTAAAGAAAACACAAAAGACTTTTTTTATGATTGCATCCCCACAAATATTCAAATTTTAACCTCAAGATGGCGGTATTTCAATCTGCTAACAAGATTTTCTGGTCAATGATACATTAGGTGTACAACCAAAAAAACTCTCGCAGACAAATACTACAGTGTACATCTTGCAAAAGCAGACAAAGTATGAAATTGCTTCCTAAAGAGATTTACGCAAGATGCAGCGAGTTACGGCCTCTTTCATACGCCACATTTCATATCAACATAAAACATACAACTGCACAAGGAGTCTACAGAAAAGCACCTCCATGATGCAAGCCATCTTAAGTTAAAGACAAATATTTGGGATATTTTTGCATATTTTATAATCTTAAATATTTTCAAAATTGACAAAAAAAAATTGTTCGCCTCTGCTTTCAACTGATGACTTTCATGCAGAAATTAAATATGTTTTTACGATGCAGCTTAAGTATTACAAAGAACACGACAGTTTACCTATTTAACAATACATCGGTCCTGCGCAACCTCACACTGGGTCACTCTGGATTCCTCAAAACATCACAAGTTCAAACGTATTTGCCATCCATACAGTATAAAAATGTACATTCTTATTTCGAAGTAATCGTAGCATAAAGGGCAGACTGTAGAGCATATCTTATTAACTAAGCCAAGTTCCAAAAATAAACCTGTATTCACATGTACGATTTCAGCACAGCATGCTGTAATAGCTCATTCCAGTGAAGCAAAGATACCGAGTAAGAAAACCTGCGATAGATTGTATGGAAAACTTTTTATGTACAGTTTCTAGCCACTCTGCAGGGTCACCACCGAAACACGGATGATTCACAACTGACATGTAGTGAATGGAAACAAATGTTCTGTAATATACAACCTTCGACCAAATCAAAGAATTTAGATTTACGGGCGAATTCTTTGTATATATGGGCAAAGCCCGTAAATCTAAATTCTTTGATTTGGTCCATACAAAAAAATACACAATGGTCTTACTGCTTTTCCCCTAAAATGGAACTTTGTGAATTCTCTTAAGAAAAGCTCTTTTGTAAATACAGCCATGTAATGTATTAAAATGTTACCACGTACTTTATAAATTCGTCGAATACATTAAAAATTTCAAAATAAATTCCATGTTTTGTATTTATAACCAAATGGTCAAAATCCTTAGTAAGATAGCATTATATTTTCTGTTCACTGCATGTTGAGTATGCACTTTTTGCACTTGGTGTCCTTGTTTTTGTGTTTGATGAAACATGATCCCAATGGAAAGAAACCGCGTCCAATCGGAAAATGGGCACATTGTCCGTCAACTCGGATGGAAACAGTTCTTGATATATCTTTGAAATATTGTGGAAAGTTACTTTCAACTGGGAACAGATGTTCGGCGTTGTAACCCAATCCTACAGAAGTTCCGTCTCTTGTACTGTGGTCAGTGAGTCTAACTTATCCTCGCACACAGTGTGACTGTTTAACGGAATCTTGTTGAATTTACTGGGGCAGTTCTGTATGAAGATGACTCGGTTGTACGCTCTCCACCTCCGACACAATTGCACGTACATTTTGCACTGGACATACATGAAAACTAAGCCACCTGTGAAGCCTATAGCTACCACGATGAGTTTGGTCCAGAATGGCCATTCAAGGATGCCAGCTTTTATTTCTTCGGTGGTACGCTCTATTAGTACATAGAGCGACCATATCACACAGGTAATAGCTATGATGTGGAAAGTCACTGAGCACATGATTTTGCGTCGTTCTACCGTACTCATCTCCAACTTCTGCCACTGAAAGACGAAAAACCAATGATATTATCCGACTTTATCATAGACATCTCTCCTACTTAAAGCTAGCCGTTCCGAATTCTACTTTCGAGTTGTGTGACAGTGGAATACAGAACACTGTGTGATCATAATCAACAAAAAGTTCACTGCTGTTGCAACATACACAGTACAGGTGCTTGTTGTGTTCGGGAGTTGGGGGGGGGGGGCGTTCTGCGTCAGCAGCTACAGGTTAGTCATATTATATGTAATGTTGTGTTTACTTGTACTGTTAGCCATCCTCCACACCGGAGAATACAGTTGCCAGTATGAGCAAACATAACACAGCCAATCACCATTAGCAAACTCGATTGAGGGTTCTGTGACCGATAAGTGTGCATGTCCAACAAAGAAATTCCTAAATTAGAGGCGGCTTGGTCACAAGGAAATCGTAAAGCCGAGATTTGCTTCTTCAGCGGCAGTGTACACCAATGTAAACTTCCTGATTTGAATCTTTGATGGTGTATATCACGGCCATAGCCATCTCATCGCCGTTTTATCCAAGTAATTTTAACCGTATGTCACTCTTTTTTTAATTTCTCTGTTCTTTATCAGACTTTAGACCTCTTTTTGCCAATGTCGCTTCTATTTTACGGCACCTTTTAGGTGAACTTGGTGCTGGTAGTGAAGTACAGATTTCACTGTACCTCAGCAAGGTTTTATTATGCAGTTGTGTGTGATTAAATCTTTGTTCATACGTAACGAAATTCAGCCCGATAGTTAAAATGGGTTGCATGGCAACAAATCATGGTATTCACACCTAGTAATTGTGTGAACAAAACCATGGGAAGTAAAGCCCTGTTCACACTTACCGTAAAATACCCTGTTTCTTACCGTTTAAAAATGGGTCGAAGGCATTTTTGTGGCATTATTCAAAAAAGATCAAAAGTACTGCTGACAAAAACGGTGACTCTGACGGTATGTGAACAAGGATTTAGTAACATACGTACCTTTCTGAAAGGTTTAATCCTTGTCGTCATTTGAAAATTATATTTACAAAGTTCACATGATTTAGTATCTGCACTTTTAATCCACTGCTGTAAGCAAGCTTGATGGACGTATTTGAGACTTCCCGCGCACACGCACGGAGATATGAGGGGCATGCCTGGCTCTGACTCACAGTGACAAATCCGGCAAACATCCCCCTGCGTGCTGGTGAGTGAGCCCTGTGAACCACGGTGATCTGCACGGGGCATATTTCCAGTGTTGGGACCGAAGGTCTCCTGTCAAAGAAACAACGCATTAATTTTAATAAAAGATACACTGAGATATTTCTTTGCTTGCACTGGCTTTGTGGCGCTAAAGTCCATTTACACGGGCCGAAACAAAAGGCGAAACAGCTTCAAAAGGATACAAATGTTTTTTGTAGTGTACAAATGGGTCCACACATTTTCCAAAAAAAATCGCTTTTGCTTTATCCATCCACGGTGTGAATAGGCCCTTACGATCGGAGTAAGTATGTCCAATGAGTCAAGTCTTGAATACAGTTACCTCTTAAGCTTTGTTCACATGTCACGATATTTAGCCCGATATTTACACTGATATTCTACCCAAAATTATATTTGGTATTGGAATGAATTTCGGTCAGAACTTTGGGCTAAATGGGTTCTAGACCCATTCTGCCCGTCAAAGCCACCGTCAACATTGACACAATGTTAAACCTTTCACGGGTTATATAACGAGCTGAGTGTTTATCGGTAAGTATGAACAAAGCCTAAACTACAATGTGCCAAAACTTCAAATATATGTAGGTGGGATCTTGCACTAATTTTTATTCGGTCCAATCGCAGTCTACGACCTCTACAAGCTTGTAGCACGAGAATCTTCGGTCCATGTAAATGTACAACAAATTTCACAACAGACCTTCAGAAGTTCATACAAAAACAAATATTAAATACAGATAAACATATGTTATTGATGCACCTCATTTGTATCAATGTAGGATAAAGACCTACAATCATAGGGAAACAATACCAGTACTTTCAGGCATACAAAATATTTAGAATTTTGAGTACAATTTTGTACTTTATACGATGAATATGCAATTTAGTCCTCACAAGTATTTGGTCAATTGACTTGTCAATCTATTAAGCTATCACAAACAGAAATCAGAGTGGAAGGCAAAAAGCAAGCAAGAAATGGCTACTCTACTAATTTTACCCGGTTACGGATCCGTGGATGATGGGGAGGTTTCAATACTTGAGCTATATTGAACTGTTTGGGGAAGACCTGGGAGGGTTAATTCTTGAGGAGGGATTGTGTCCTCACTACACTGGAGTTTCATTGTGTTGCGACTTCAAAAATTAGCAGCCTATTTTCTAGCCTGGTCGTTGTCAGTAAACGCTGGTATTATTTCAGTGAAGCTCAATAATAGTCCATTTAAATTAGGAAATTTACCTTTGCTGGTTCAAGTCCGGAAACCATTTGCGAATCTTTAACTTCCTTTGAACTTTTTCGCCTGCCACCTACGACTGGCGACACGACGATTTGCTGTAAGGGCATCATATGCGAAGCCCAAGATTCCAGTAGTTGATCTGTTGCCTTTTAGGTTTCCCATTCAAAAAATATGTCAATCATTATTCTGAAAATATAAACAATACTGTTGTTCATTTGCTGGTCCTGCCGTTCTGTAAACAGACGGCATAACCTGAGTGGTACCTTCAAACTTCTTTGAATTCTGAGTTGCTGAACATACTGGGAAGCAAACAGGGGTACCCCTCTACTACCCTATCAGTCCTCTGAGTCCAATTCCTTTCATTTTCATGCAGTTTTCAGGGGAAAAAATGGCCAAATAATAGGTTGGGGCCCCCACCTTGGTTGTTGGCAAATCCGCCACTGAACAGGATACCCCCACCCCTTGGATGAAACAGGGTACCATCTAACCGCCCCCCCACCCCGTTGTATGAGTAATGGGTATCAATTGCATGTAGGGCAGGACCACTTGAGACCTGCACTGAAGGGACTTTTCCCTTCAATGATACTAGTGTCAATCTAGGCTCTAAGTCACCGCAAGTTTACGAATACACGTGTATTACATAAAATGCAAGAAATTTAATAAGTTTGGTTGTTCTTCGTGTGCAACTTTTGAATATTCAACTTTTGAGTACTTGTAATATTTTATCATGAAAATAATTCCTTAGAAATTAGGTTTCAATGGTGCTGGTTCCAGAAACCCGTTTGGCTGAAAATCAGTCTGATTCTATGTATTGAAATGATAACATTAAGAACGCAAACAATAGTTCCTTCTTCCTGTCCGGACTTGAAACGAAGAAAGAAGGCAATTCTTCCTATTAAAACATTTTCACTTGATATTCTCTAAAATTCCCCATGACAACATATAGAACTCTCCTGCCTGAGAATTTGGACCTGGACCTTCAAGATAATTCTTATCATGATCATGTTTTGACCCAAATCCATCACACTCGTGCATAGCAAATTGAATACTGAAACAACAAAAGTGACTTTAAATGAGAGAAAGTATCCACAAATTTACATTTACCCTTCGATCTGTAATCTACAGATCTGTCAATCATGATCTAGATCTAGACTGGATTGCCACACAGATGTTATTAAAGTTTCCGAGGTTCTTCACAATACCTTTTCCAGCTTATCAACTTTTAGCGTGCGATTGGAAGCTAAACAAGAGATATCTTTGATTTTCCAGAGTGTGCCAAGGATGAACGATCAGCTTCCGTCTTCAGAAATAGATTTGGATTACATTGCCATATCTTTCCTTGTCACTTGTTTTGTCTCCAAGAGAATACTAATTTTGATCATACTGAAATATCACACTTTGTTGTTGTAAGACAGTTGAATAAATGGAGTTAAGCAATACGGTTTAGCAACACGGCTTTTAAATATGGCAGTACATAAAACAATTTAGTCAAACTGAAGTATGAACTTTTTTTTCCATTTTTCTTCTGGCTGCCATCTTGTTACGTCACATGTTTTGTACAGCCCACCCGCCACCTATAGTAAATCTTGGTCTAAAATAGTTCGGGATATTTCATTCAAGATTTAAAAAAAAAGTTCACAAGGAAACAGATAACATTATCATATTTTCTCTTGGGTTAGTACCAGATTACTATCAGTTCTGACCAGATCTATAGTAGTGTCGCAAACTGACGTGTAAATATCGGCCATACAAAGAAAATGTGTACATTACAACGTAAACACATCCACGTGTTTCATTTACACAGCGCTTGCGTAGATATACATCCGGGCATCATTTACTTGTACGTGGCATCGAGTTAAATAAGAAAATTTGTGAGAAAATTTCATCTTTTCTCCCGTAATTTGTCAGGTATGTGTTTGTGTTTATCTTATGTGAGAATTTTTATTAAACTTTAAATTTTGGATGGCATAACATGTATAAGAACGTCCAAATTTCGATATAAATGGCCCCAGATTCTACTTTTTTGCTGACGAAAAATCCACTTTTCCAATCCACCTGTCAGCAGCCGGTAGACCGAAGCTGGACTGGGGAGATAGCGTATTTGTAGGCCCTTGTCATTTGTGAGGTGAACTCATGTTCATTCCTAATGTATAACAATGCAAATGCCTCTCGCTCATAAAATTGGCAGTTTTAAACCTGTTCGTTATGAATGGCATATGGCTGATAAGTATACGTCACACTTAGGATTTCTTCTTGTATGTACCGTTCAATTGTTTTACCAATGAACATCCAGCATTACATAAATGACACCGCAGCGGTGATTAGATAGATCAAACATGACAACAAATGGGTCTTCAAAACTGTTACCAGGAACACTGGACTATGACCCCATTGTGACCCCTGGCTCACTTGGATCTTTTCTTCAGATGTTGTTATGACAAGATAATGTACGGACATCCCAACCAACAACAAGCTGGACCTTATGGTTCAGTAGCTCCTCCTCCACCTGGGCCCTTGGGAGGAGGATACGGTATGGGAGGACCGCAGCAAGGTCCACCTCGACCTCCCCAGCCCATGAACATGATGAACGGTCCGGCACAACCACCTCCGCAACCAGGAGGCTTCTCAGCGCCTCCCATGAAAGGCGTCCCACCACCTGTATCCATGCAGAATGGTGCAACGCCGTACATAGGTCCACCAAGTGGGCCCCAGGGTGATCAGCCGATGCAACCACCAAGGTAAGGTCACACGATTAAAATACTTATTGCTTTGTAGCCAATTCAAATTAGTACAATAACAGATATGACCAAC
Organism: Haplosyllis leylae; assembly: GCA_038406175.1. Classification (NCBI taxonomy): domain Eukaryota; kingdom Metazoa; phylum Annelida; class Polychaeta; order Phyllodocida; family Syllidae; genus Haplosyllis; species Haplosyllis leylae. The sequence continues at coordinate 1,359 of JBCAUG010666779.1, read as the reverse complement.
AGTTATCCATGTGGTTCTGCTGTTTTGTCACAACCAAAACATGGCGCCTTTAAAACGCTCCCAATAATTAACTAGTTAATTGAAGACGACGAGTATTGGACCTTTGTCACGTATGAAATAACATTCCCATTTGTGGCCTGGTGGGACTTGGATACATATTGTCATTGTTTCTTTAATTGTCACATTCCAGAGGTGCAGGTGTAAACGGTATGCCTCCACCATCAGGACAACAGATACCAGGAAGTACCAACCAGGTAACTTCACTTTTGAGTTTGCTATTTCCCTTCACTGTGAAACTGGGATGCACACGAACAAAATATTTGTTTGCGTTCAGTAATTTGATGGTTTTTTAAGGTAGTTTACTTCATGTAAATCACAAAGTTAATATATTGTAAATACTTCGTGTCAACCTTTTTTGTGGAGGTCATCAGTAAAATTAAGAGAATATTAAGAGATATTGGTAATAGTATTTACTTAAAAACGACTGAAAACATGTTTATGTCATCAGCCAAAATTTCCTTCTGTAAGGAACACCAATAGCTTCCAACATGTGCATTTGTGACTCATCAGCGTCACGGTGAAGTCAAAACCCGCGAAGAGAGATATAATCCAATAGATACCACAGCATTTTAAAAGTTTGTCTTATTTTTTGTCTTACAGCTTGCCAATCAGATGAGCGGCATGAACATTTCTGGTCCTCCAACGGTAAGTTGAACTAGGAAATAAAATTTTAGTTTTTATTTTATCTCCATAATTCCGGGAGCGATTTCAGAACTTTCGGTCATACAGGATTGCTGTGAAAACAGACACGTCTGAAAACGTATCTGACTTGTAAATAAGTCCAACATATTTGAATTACTACCAGTCAGTTATGGCTGATAATGTCTCTTGCTACTACCTTTGCGAACATATGAGATGATTAAGTGAGAAATAAACTGGATATGTTGGACCGTAAGCTGTGGCCAACTGATGTTACTTCGGTCATCATTCTACTGACCCCGACTAGCCACCCAAGTTGAAAACCTAGTTTGCTGAAATGTTCTGCTCAAACTACAAAATGTTAACCAGTAGTACAATTTCTGAATCAGTATATTAGCTAAAATTTGAACCAGACCACATAACTTGTCTTCCACTAGCCCGGACCGGACACTTCCTTTCAAACGTAGCGACATCTCCGTTTAATGTGCATCTTTATTATGGTCTTTTCACACTGAGCAACACCGAGACCGAGACCGACGCCTAGAACGATAAGAATAGGTTCCACTATAATATGCAGAACACTTCACACTTCACTGAGACAGATAACAATACAGATTCCCATTGAGTTCTGTATATTTGCTATCGGTCTCGGTAAAGTTA
>JBCAUG010666668.1:0-13770 GCA_038406175.1 Haplosyllis leylae | reverse complement strand
GCAAAATTTGACCAAAAAAATATCCACCCAGTAGTAGTGAGTGCATCACAGATAGTCTCCTTGCGGAGACTAAAAATCATCAAAACTAACAATATGTGTGTGGCTGACAGTTTCTCCACTGCAGCACACAACTGTCACATTTTTGCAATTGATAGTTTTCTCATAATTTGAAAAACACAAATTTTTATGCATGGCCGAGTTGAGTCTCACGGATTGGTTAGGATTCTAAGACCACGTCCGTACATGTATTGAATTTACAATGTTCTATTTCCAGGATTATTTCACGAAAGCACTTTGGAAGAAAGTTGAGAAACAATGGTGGATGACCCTTTGTGTGCTTTCGCCGCCGGAGTTAGCTACGCTACTGAGTTCAACGACGTGGAACGTTCAGTAAGCACATTGAAAATACCAAGACGGTCATCCTGCGTAACAGCAGGAGGCGTACCGCCCGAGGCGTTGCAACTATCCCCTGGTCCTGGGGAGGGGGTACCCCTGTCCTGTCTGGACTAGGGGTACCCCCTGGTTTTGTCAAGGGGGACCCCCGGACAGGACCAGGGGGTACCCCCAGCCCCGACCTGGACTAGGGGGTACTCCCCTGCCCCATGGTATTGTGGGTAATGTTGCAAAGCATTATGGGAAGAGTGTCTCCCATTGTTAACAGACAGACACCTGTGAAAACATTACCTTCCCCGCATCATTCGGAATACGGACGGTAAAAATACATGTACCAGAAATTTGTACTGGCTGGTTTAGACTCACTTAATTCATCTATTCTGGGTGTTCCGATACTTTTTGTAAGGGGGGGTGGGGAAAAATAAGATTTTTAAAGGTTACTACCTCATATCATGGATAGCGTAGAATAGTAGCTGTATTTTCATTAGAAATTGTTGGCCTAATTTTTCAAAAATGAGGATTCGCCTAAATCTGAATCTGACTTTTTGTAGCGAGGTGTTCCCCGAAATATATTTATTACCAGCAAACAATTAAATAGCTTCAGACAGGCAGTTCGATCTCTTTACGTGGTAAGCAAGTAGCGACAACATTGGAAATGATTAACTTATTGTTTATGTGGAACAGAACGAAATTGATAATTTGTACATATTTCAGGTGTGTGTGGCCTCTTTCGTTGTTAGCATTTAGGGCAGCTACTCTGAGACTTGCATTAGACAGAAATCCTAAAGCAGTCGAAGATGCCGTTCTTCTCAGAATTTCTTCGAATACGTGCGCTGTACACTCAAAACAGACAACTCGCGTAGAATCAAGTAATGTGGGTTACTTACAAGATGAAAAACCAGCCATTAAATCGAGAATAACAAGTGGACAACATGAATTATTGGAACACTGTTACAGAAGACACGTAAAACCAAAAAAACAGCACGAAATCTTGTATTTGAGCAAGGTTATAGTTCATTCACATTGCCGAAAATTATATCAAGAAAGTTACAGTGGATGTCAGTGGTACTGTACTGTAACCATACTGGTGTTGAATGAGTTGGAAACCCATTTCTCAGTGACACTGATCAGTCCTTGGACACCCTTTGTAACTTTTTTGTTATGGCTCTTGATATTGGTGTCTATCAGTATGAATGAACCATCAGTCTTATAGTGTGTTCACACTGAACGACGGCGAGACCGAGAACGAGACAGATAGCGAGACCGATTGAAATGGGTTACATAGAATTCTATGAAGCAGTTCACACTGCAGCGAGACAATATCAGTCTCGTTGTCGGTCTCGGTGTCGTCCAGTGTGATCACACCATTACTGATGTAATGCTGGTTGTACTATTTATTATTTACGCTCCATACCAGTGCGCGGTTTTTCCTTCAATATGTAAGATGGCCCAGTCATTATTCGTACAGGTAGTGGATGCAGTAGGCGATCTTACAAAGTGTAACCACGTCGTGGATATTGGAGCAGGTCAAGGTCATTTATCGAGAATACTACACTTTGGTTATGGATTCAATGTCACAACAGTAGAAGCTTCGGGATGTCACGCGCCAAAGGCCCAAAAATATGATGCAGAAGTTCAAAAGGACATAATTAAAGGACAGTCCACAAAGGTGAGGCTATTTCCGTGTTGTACTTTTTGTTTCAACCGATCGTCAACTAAGTGGGGAAAAGGTATTTTAATGTTTTGTGTGATCTAAGGTGGACAGTACAAATACTAGAAATCTGTTAGTAACATCGCTTTCACATTCACTTCTGTCGTACGGCCACATATTGCACTTTAATTTTGAAAATCACTAGTATGCAGTCACCCATTCTGCCAGTCAGAATGCCCGTCACCATTGACACTATGTTAAACTTTGACGGGGACGCATATGGGCACGGTGACGGCGTCGGTACGTGTGAATGGACCTTTAGGTATCTGTTTCACGCAGTGTAAAAGGCCTTCAATTTTAAATGAGAGACAAAGTTTGAAATAGGCTGCATTCTTGATTTCGCTTGATCTGAATTAAAAGACCACGACCATGTTCAAATGTAACTTTTTGCCGTTGCCTTTGCTCAGCATGAATAAAACTTTTTTTATGGTTATAGCATAACTGGGTGGATGAAACTTAACTCGTGACGTCGTGGGTCACCCGATTCCTTAGATCTTGGCATTACCAGTCCTTTTTCGAGAGTGCACTTCTATTTCCATGTTGAGTGAGAGGAGTGGTTGAAGTACATACGCCATGTAATGAAACAGCATGTTGCTGGGCCACCAGACGTTAAGTTTCCTCGCTCCGTTCAATTCTACTTCTATTGTGCTTCAGGTAACAAAATCGACTGTCCAGGAAGAACAGAAAAATTCAAGTAACAGGACCGATGACACTGCAGCAGAAGAGTCGAGGAATCCAACACATGTGACAGGTTGGATAGACTCAAATATATCTGTTGACGAATTTCTACACCAAGTAAAACGCTCGCAGTGTGAAGATAATGCGAGAATTGGAGATTCAATACTGTCATCAAAGGCCACAGAATGCACTGATCATGATAAAACACAGGACCGAGGACGTGGTGCTCATGCAACTTACAAAGATGATTCTGATACGGCAGACTGTGATACCGAAGCCTTTGTAATGACGGGACTGCATGCCTGTGGAGATCTGACACCTACTATGGTGCGTGTTTTCGTCAACTGTGCTTCTGCGTGCAGTTTGGTATCCGTATCATGTTGTTACCACAAGCTAACACCGGATTACGATAGAAATAGGTAAGATGTGACTCTGAAATGTGTACGTGTGCATGAACTTCTGCTTCAGAAGCAGAATAGTTTTACCGCTGTTTTATATTGATTAGACACGCAGGGTATCCAATGAGCAGTTTTCTAAGAAGGGATACGGATCATAATTTAAGCTGGGAGACAAAGGAAATGGCTTGCCACTTTGTTGACCAGTATCATGATCGCCTTTTAGGTAAGCTATAAATCTTGAATCGCATTCACACCAGCTTCATTGACTATAATATTGGAAGGGGAGGGATCCAAATACCATCTACGGATTTGTTCATAGAATGTTCATTGACGATGTGCAGACGAAACACCGAGCTGCTAAGGGAAGAAGTATTTGGATTAATAGCCAAATCAACAAAATAGGGCTCTTTTAGAACAAGAGAGAAATTCTTGATCTAATGTGTACCTACAATGTAGTTTAAAAAGCAAAAAAAAATGTTATCCTTACAGGTAATTTGGTTGCGTTGCGGTCTCACGTTTACCGGGCTGCACTTCAAGAAATCATTCGGGATAAGGATCCCAGGATAGAACATGGATCTATTAGGTTAACGCACAAGAGAGCGTATGATCTGCCGTTTGACCAGTAAGTTCAGGGATATCAACACATTCATTTGCAGTGCGCGAAGGAACGTTTTTCCATTTGAAATATTTTTTTGTTAACAGGTACGCAGCGAAAGCGCTATCTCGCCTCAACCTGGATACCAACATTAGCGACGAACAGTTGGCGAGAGCACAAGAAAGAATACAGCACTGTAGCGAAGTGGTCGCTTTTTATACACTTCGCCTTACTCTTGCGCCAGTTGTAGAAAAACTTATTTTACTGGATAGAATGTGCTTTCTGGCTGAACAAGGTAGTGATTATATAAATCGCGTGTAGTGTATGCATGTTAAGTTTTACTTTCCCAGAATTACTTTACCTACAAGTTCAAAACTACAGACGAAAAACTTGTTCTGGGACAATCGACCTAAATAAACTAGTTTTGTCAGCAGATCTCCGGATAAAGGACCAATAATCGACGAAATCAGTCTGGATGAATTAAAATCAATTTTAATATGAAAATGCCAAGGGTTTGGTGTATCTTTACCATCAATACATAACGTTCCAATTACGCTGCTGAAGAGATTGACAGCGTGTTATTCAACATTGTATCTCACTGTCATTGTTTCCTTTGTAGGTGTTAACAGTACTTTAGTACCAATATTTGATCCGCAATTGTCTCCTCGAAATTTCGCGTTGTTGGCGTTGAAAGTGCAACCGTAACGTCTTGCCACTTTCTGCAGGATCCTGGTAATCCAAACAGAGATTTCAATAATATATGCATTTAATGTAATTACGTTTGTTTATTGATCTGCATGAAAAATAAATTATATCAATCACAGTGAATAGGGTTGAATTTTGTTTGGTGGTATTAAACGATACAATCAGCTGTGCAGAACTGCAAAATTCGAGGCTCAAAATATCAATTTTCATTTTATATTTATTTCTAACTGCAGAGTAATTTAGTATTTTCCCGTCTGTTACCACCCAAAATGTAGCCATGCTAAAACTATATAAGAATGTGAGCGAACTTCCATCTAAATAACGTGCGGTAAAATAATAACTAATTTTTATACAAAATTCACAAGTTACGAGATAAAAGGTGTGGGTACTTTAAAACAAAGTGGGTTTTAAATTACTTCTTTGTGTAAAATATACAAAACAGATTGCGAACGTCTGAGAAATGAGGTGAAAGAAGCCAAGACAGACCCTGTAAATTCTCAGTGGGTTCAATGCAGCTCTACAGGATAATAAGTACTCGTAATCATAAAGACGAAACTTGTGACAATTAGTTTTATTACCAACCCTTTTCTCCTCGTTGTGTATTTATAACAAAATAATAACCTGAAATAAAACAAAATGAAATCACCTGAACTGACAAGGATGGTGCAGACTACAAGTACTACAATTTCCACTAAAATAGAAGAGACGATTGCCCCACAGATACGAGTCATTCAGTCACTTTATCTTTACAAAATATTTACATTTTTCAAAGGAACTCAGCAGGGGACATTCAGTAGTGGATCCTGAAATAGTTCACTGTCGCAGAGTGTCAAAACCTTGCACTATTTATAATCACACTTGGCGGGCTTTAGTACATAACAACCCAGTTTTATTACAATCAAAATGGATTTAAACCAATGTTCACGAGTTCGATAAAGCACCATCAATTCCGTTATCACATACAGAAGGTTAACTATCGTCGTCTTCACTATCAGAGTCGTCATCACCGAGTAAGCTGCCTTCTACGAAAAGACTTATTGGTGTCCCCAAAAAAGAGACATGGGTTGGAAGCCGACCTGGTGAATACGGAAACGATGAAGTCACTAGATCCCCTTTTCTTCGGGGAGTTGAAGCAGCACTGACTGCATTTCGTGCAGATGATGGTGAATCCGCGCCAAAGATAAGCGCACTTCGTCTCCTGTCCGCTTTGTTGAAGGGTGTAGCATTCTGCAAACTTTCTGCCTTATGTTGAAGACAGAAGATTTCTTCTACCAAGATACACTGTGTTAGATATTCAAGTGGTGTACCACCAGCTAAAATTTGTACTGGTGTCAGCCACCTGAGATAACAGTGTCCCCAGAACTTCAACAAGGGTGCTGATACTACTGGCCTCAATATGTCGGTGTCCGGATCAATGTTTGGTTCTATTTCAAACATGGTACTCAATTTCTTTGCATACAGCTTATGATTCGTTCCAACATCTATCCCGTTCTCACGTTTCTTACTCCATGCTTGCTGATATGTTGCACCCTTTTCCAACTCCGCACCAATCTTTACCAGCGGACTCTTCAGTTGGTATCTTGTTAAGTACAAGGGATTATTACAGAGAGACATATCATCTGCAGAGAATTGTTTGGACCAATCCCAAACTGACATCAAATTTGGTGTTGTGTTTGTCGTAGTGTAGATTGAAAATCTCCGGGTTGCCATTAAGCGTTCTCGGTCACTGTTGAAAATAAAGTTATCGAACAATCCTAGGCACATCGAGTCCCACAAGGTTGTCAAGTATATCTCGGAAAATTGAAACGCTGAAGGAAACTGCTGCAACAACTGCCAAGTACACTCCAGAAACACGAGAAATACTGGGCACTGAAAGGTTAACAAGAATATCTGTTTGACATGTATTTACATGTATCTTTGTACACATAGTTCAATGTCTGCTCTCACGTCGCCAATGAATTTTGCAGGGATGCAAAAAATGGCAGCGTCAGAAATAAATGGATAATATTCTGTCTCCGAAATAACTTCCAAGGCCAGTCACACCAACCCTTTTCTAACTTTAAACGACTGAGTATGTAAATTCAACTGTAGTGCCTCTGGCATATCTCTTCTTACCTGTTCAGCAGTTTCACTGGTCAGTAGCCCACACCTATCTGTAAATCTGTGACCCATAGCCACCCACTCCCTCTCAATGAGCGACTGATAACCTTCCATGGTTCGGGTGTTGGGATCTATCAAGATCTGCACCAGACATGATATTACGCAAACAAAGTCTCTGCCATCTTGTTCTGCAAAATTTAAAGCACAAATTAATTTCCATATTCAGTTGAACAATCTTGTCAAATTGTCCCAAGGTACTTATTACGAAGGACATATAACAATGTCAAATACCTTTGATTATAACATGTTCAGCAGACCTAATCATGATTTCCATGATTTTGTATGCTGTACTGAGACAAACTGCAATTGTAGCAGGCCATCTTGTATTTTCGACGTTTGAAAACCAACTGTTGTCCGATTCCCAAACTTCCTTCATGCTCACTACAAAACAACTCAAAATGAACATTGCGCGAATTTTCTGATGAATAACTTGACAATATTTGCCATTAGTTATAACTTCGGTTAATCTAAACCAGTTGTTCATTTGGACATTCTTTTACATTAAAGGTAAAGGAATTTCGTTAGCCACAGCCATTTAAGTACACTGACTCAATTAAGATGTTGACAAATAAAAACCTGGCATGCAAAGTTCCCGTAATTTTTCGTAGCTTGACTGCACTTCTTTCAAGGAAGGGAGAATTTTTCCCAAGTCAAAAACATGTGGTGGTGTATATCGTGGATGTGTTGATCGCATGGCGTCCATCATCCTGGATTGATTAAACGATAACATGACACTTTTAATCCCGAGTGCAAGGGCAATTACTCATTACCACGAGACATAAAAGAAGTGGGCCACACGCGGTACAAGGTACAAATTCCAGTTCTCAACTGAACAGCATGGAAGCAATAAATTTACAGATGAACTTGGAACAATATTTTTACAGCTCGCATCCGAAGGATGGGGAAGGTACCGTTTTCACAGGTATCTGTTCGCCAACAGGGGGCACCCCAGTCCTTTCCCAGATCTCCGGCCCCAGGTCCTTTCTGGGGGGGCACCCCAGTCCCAGCTTCTTTCTCCGGTCTCTGGCCCCAGATCCTTTACCAGGGGGTATACCTCAGCCCCAGCTTCTTTCTGTGATCTCTGGCACCAGGTCCTTTCTGGGGGAGGGGCACACCAGTTCCAGGTTCTTTCCCAGGTCTCTGGTCCCAGATCCTTTCCCGGGGGGATATCCCAATCCCAGGTTCTTTCTGTGATCTCTGGCCCCAGGTCCTTACCTTGGGGGGGGGTACCCCAGTCCCTGCTGGGGGGGGGGAGTACCCCAGAGCCCCTGGCTGGGAATGGGGTACCCCCCAGATGGGACTGGGCTAACCCTGCCTTGGACTGGAGTACCCCCCGCTGGGACTGGGACACTCCCCCGGCTGGGACTGGGGTACAACCCCTACCCCCGCCAGCTGGAACTGGGGTACACCTGCCCAACTGGGACAGGGGTACTGTACTTGCTACGCAGCTGGCGGTATGCCTTTTGCGGTCACGCAGGAGGACTATCTTGTTGATGTGATCTTTGAACAAAACTTTAGTAAACGTACTTCTTTTCTACGTAAACTTGCGTTGTTTCTGGTCGTAGATAAGACATCCTAAAAAGTGCGGCTCCATTTCGGAAGCTGTAGCACCACGTCTACAAACAGACATCCAAAAGCTAACTTCAAATTTGTGTCACACAAATTCGTTATGAAATCCAACATACAATACGTAATTTCTGAATTTGATTTTTTCCGTGACATCAGCAATGCCACTTCAAGATACTGATTCATACCGGACATCTGTAGTCAAGAAACTGTGGCACAGCTTCAGCTACATCTGCATCTGTTAAAGTCTTGGGAACAACGAAACATTCTGGCATGCTGTGAATACAAAAATGCACTTATTAAATAACTTGATACACAGTTCGTCCTCATTATTTTATAAAATCAAAATGTACCAACTAAACATATCAGTGTCAAGAGATATTTGCCAAATTCGTCTATGGTGTGGCGGAATAACACCGACGGATACTTGCATTACTCATGCGTTTGATCCACTGTTCAACCATCACAATTGACAATAAGTTACCTGCTTGAAAGCCTGAAATCAGGATTCGACAGAGTTGCCCTGAAAAGTTGTTGTTCTGGGCACGTCTTGTTTAAATGTGCATTCCAGTCTTCAACTTTACGATAACGACTCGTTGTATCGCTTTTGCCTGTTGGGAAACAAAAAATTATTTTCATTTGGAATATTTTTTTCAATGCATAGATATAGACATAGACGCCCTCATTTTGTATTCCACTCGTGGAGTGATTCCATGTGTTTTAACTACTTTTTGAACATTGAAAAGATTACAAAATTAATGTGTGTAAAACTGTTACAAGTTAACTACAACAATTAAAATAAAACGTGTACCTTTATTATGACTATTTCCAGTGAACTCAAAAGCAAATAATAATTCGAGTCTGGTAGGGAAAGCATGATGTACAATTGTATTGACCATCTGCGCGATAGATAAACAATGTACATTTTGGCGAAATAAGAATTGAAAATGTTATTCTACTCTTCCTATTTTGCTGTAAAAAGATGTTCGGTACCTGCTTTGCCTCATTCTTGGCAGCATCTTTCAAACTGAATGCTACGATCTTAAAATCCTGAAACAGAAAATAAAACTACGTTGAACAAGAAAGTCTTCATGCGCGAACGCAAGAAGCATACCTCTCGCTGCGTAGCCGACTTGTACGGGGGGGCGTACTCAGTTCTCAGCCGGGGGCGGGGCAGGCTTGGGTACCCCCCAAAGTGGACAGACAGACTCGCGCCCGTGAAAACATTCCCTTCCCGTCGTACTACGTATGCGGGCGGTAAATATTACAGTTTTCGTTGAGCGGGGGATGTACATGTATGACAGAATTACAAATTTCATGCAACTGAACTGATTTGTTCCTTTTTGACTTTACCTTGCAATGAATTTCGAGCTTTTTTACGTGTCCGGCTATTCCACTGCTTAGTATTAGCTTTCTTCGTCTGCCCTTGGAAACTACGGGACAGAATCGACACAAAGCATGCAAAAGATTACATGTATAACTATTTAACACACCGTAATAATTCACATGAAATTCGGCACGTAGAATTTATACATTACCTTGATAAATAATGTCAATGTTATTTAAAGCAATGTCATTATCTCTTATGAACTTGTTTCTCTGCTTGCTTCGAAGCTGAAAAGCACATTGTACAAACCAATTTTTCCGTAAACAAACCATTGACATTTCTCCTGTAAATTTACCATTTCTCAAATTGTTTCGCCTCAAGAAAATAACATCATAACCTTAGATATCATTCCTACCTCTGTTGGTGCAGCAATTAAAGGAACAAAGGACACTTTAAAATTTGTGCAGTACAGAGATCCCGATTGTCCCTGTTTAAAATCACTGTATGGCACAAACTGCTGGACATGCTGTGTATGACATATTAATACCTCTCCTGAAAAAGATGAAGAAAACATTTTGGCATTTCATTTTTTTGTGTGTATGCACCGTTCATATTAATACAATAACCAAACTTAAGTTGCACTAATGGATTTTCCACACTGGACGGAAACAGGGCTGGGTCTGGGAATAAGTGGTGAGAGGAGTTCAAAATTACCGTACATCAAAGATATCAAAATTCTTGTTTTAATACCCGTGTCATTCGCTTCAACTATATCTACAAAGATCTGGTTTGAAGTGTACAATTGTGTTATCATACCTGGCAACAGTTTCAGCTCATCATCTCCCTCCTCACTACCTTCAAAGGTGCAATCATTTACTCCTTCCTAGAAATGTAGATAGTTCTAAGCATTAACTTTTTAAATATGACCATCGGCCTTCTTTAGCAGGTCTGTATTTACCTTGTCCAGAAAAAGCAGGAACCAAATTTCCTGTATCGTGGCTATCCTTAATTAACTGATAGGATTATTTGGGAAAATAAGACAATTGCCATAAGACAGTTGGTGACCTAACAGAAAATACGGAAGAAATTTGTCGATACATCATCTGATTGTGGCCTAATATCAGGATTGCCATACTCTAATAAGGATAAAAATCCACCTACATCTGCATATTAAATCTAGAATTTAGATCTATTCCCGGCAGTGTATGTCTAGATCTATGCCTAGATCTAATATGTGACCACCCTTGGAGTTCCTTCAAACTTACCACTAAATTCCGATCCTTTTCACCGTCTATGTATGACTTAAAGGTGGGACCCTTAGAACGAGGCATTTTGTCTCACGGGTACAATCGGTACTTATCAAGGCATGGGGGATAATTTTATCTCACACCCTTTCCACAAATTTCCTCAGTTGATTTTTGAGGCGACCTCTGTTGACGAAAGAGTATTTTGCTAGCTGTGTAACTCTTCATATTTATTTCGGGGGGGGGGGTTGATAGTATGGACTGAAATTTCTTTCTCATCATCAAAAAATATCCCATCAAAGACAAGATATTTGAAAGTGGCGACCACTATTTAATGAATGGAATTAGGTTTGGATTAAATGCACATCAATAAAATTGGTCGCACTTGTTGACCCACTTACCAGAAAAAGTTGCGAACGGAAGTGCCGAGTTTCAAGTTTACGTCTACCAGCATTTGTCAACAGGAAAACTGTAGCAGCAACAAAAATTTAGATCTTTCTTTGATCTACTTTAGAGGTTTTAGATCTACACATGACATAGAATGGCTGAAAACATGGAAACAAATTTCATGAAGCAGAAACATGTAAAATATTTCACTCGATGCCTATCTGTTCTCCCAGACAGATATGCGTCAATGGACACAACAAGGTACAAGATCTAGATCTAGATTTTAGGTTTTACACCGGTAGATAGATCTGGGAGCAAAAAGAAACAGCTCGTTGAATTATCTAACGAACATGCTTGTCCATTATTCCCCAAGTGATATGAAAATTATCGCGCAATAGATCTACGCTTTGTCAAATACAAACCCTTCAACCTAGAGGTCCAAATTTACGACAATTTTACTGGTACCACTGACGAACCTGACCACCGCTCGCCAAGTACGATCCATCTTTCAACAAGAACTGCTGCCAAGTTAGGAGTGCGATACTTTTATGTAGGATGGTTATGAATATTATTACAAGGAGTGACCTTGCTTGATTAGATAGACCGACGCCTTTGAAACACAAAATTTTTACTTAAGTTTTTAAACTATGATAAAGACTGCCAGGTATTTGAAGATAAATTTGGATCAGATTGGCATGGATAGACTTTTATCACATTTAGTAATTTATTTGTATCATTTTTCCATGACTAGTTCCCATAGATACCTACTGATATCAATGTAACTCGTTAACATTCAAGAAACATTAGCAATGCTGTGGCCTCGTAAGTCTGAGGTTCGTAAAAAAAGTAACACGGTTGATTTCTCAAGTTAACTGGGAGTTCCAGTTGACTGTTGCATTACACATTGCATCAGATATTGTTTTAGTCTGGGGAATTTCCATGAGCCCACTCTGAACCCAAGCTAACTTTCCCTCCAAAACCCATGTGCTCACTTCAGCTTGGGCAGGCAAAGAGATAGGTTGCATGTTGGATAGAGCTGCACTCTTTCCAACCCTTTGCATATCTTTAAATCTGTACTTGTTGGAGTCAATAAATTGCTTCTGTTATTAAATGAACCCAGAGGAGTTATTCTGCTTACATTGGCGCCCATATATGGAACAGAAGCTGTAAAAAATTGATATTTGATGTGAAATGAAGAAAACCAGTTTTACAGAACAGTGTCTGTGATTAGCTGAGCTGTGGATACTGATTTTGTCTTCAAATGGACCTAGAGATAGAAGGAAAATTACGAATTTTGCATCCCAAGACTTTGTAGGTGATACAAAGAACTTTTCTGTATGAGAGTCTGGCCAGATCTTAACAGGAATGAGGGATTCTGTAATGAGGTATTTGACATTGAAAATTAACTTTTGGTGAAGTTTAAACTGTGTATTATCATTGCAAGAAGTCGGATGGGCCCTCAGAAATAAGTTGGACACATCCAAATTGAGTTATTTTGAAGGATCTTACACGTTGCAAGCATCCAGAACAAGTTTTGTAAGGCCAAACAGTGGATTTCTGGACTCATCTCTACACGTTGGCATCAGGAACAAACACTTGAGAACTTTATTTTGAGGCCCAAGGTGTATTTCACATGTTGGGAACACCAGGCAAAGGAGTGACAGAAGATACAGTTTGACACTTTTGTTCCAGTTTTGAGCAGCTTTCCTATCAATTGCACATTCGTAGATATCACCCAGAATCATTTGTAAACAGTGAAATTAAGTTATTTGCATCCTCTACATTCGTGGATATCACTGAAAACATTCCAGGAAACATCAACACAACTTGACAGCTGTTTGTTTACATCCTGTCAAAATATCTGCTGATACCCAGTGACAATATCAATTCATTTTGCAAATGCTGTGTTGTAATGATTTATCTTTCAATTCATAGACACTGAACCACACTGGGATTCTCTTGTGAAGAACTACTATGTACCGTGACAATTTTGATTTTGTAGCCTCCAAAACACAGGGTTAAATTTGATAAGAATTCTGCACATAATTTCAGTCATCCGGTTGACATCATACAACTGTCAATTGAAAAGACTTTTGTTCTGAATTGAAGAGAGAAAATCCATAAATTACAATGCTCTGCCTATGAGTTAATGTGGAAACCGAGAGAGAACCTAAATTTTTGGTTGTTTCAAGTTACTGCTGTGTTGATGTCAACCGAACTTCTCAAAATATGTGCATTTTTTTCTAATCTCCACATTTTGATTCAGGTGCAATGAAATTTTTCCGTGTTTCAATGTAACTTCTTCGTGTCTGCCAGAGGGAACTGATACTTATTTTGTTCATTAGTGAATTGTTCATCACTGATGAATAACATTCTGATTGTGGGACATTCATTCATCCGTTACTATAGGGACCATCTAAATCGCAAAAACGGATCACAAACAAATTACAATCATTGTCTCGGTTTACCATGCAAAAATATTTTCATCACTGGCAAAGGTGGTTTAAAGGCTGATGAAGAAGGCCTGATTCTTGTCACCACAAAGGTTAAACAGGTCAAACCAGATCTTGTATTACTCGAGATTGGGACAAATGACCTAGCAGTGA
>JBCAUG010666557.1:0-13770 GCA_038406175.1 Haplosyllis leylae | reverse complement strand
TTTCTACTGATTACATACCACAGTATTTACATGATTACTACATGCTACGCAACTTTGGGATTCTAGCCGCTTTCAAGGGGGGGGGCGGTACATCCTGTTCAGGTCCTGGCTGGGGAGGAGGTTATGTCCAGTCCTGGTCCTGCCTGGGGAGGGATACCCTGACCCCCTAGGGGGAGGGAAGTGAGGATATCATGACCAGATAACCCTACCCCTCACCCCTGGCTAAATCTGGTCCAGACAGTAGCGAGGACAGGAAGGGGATACCCTGACCAGATGACCCGACCCCCTGCCTCATTCCCCCCAGCTAGGTCTGGTCTAGAATGGTAAAGATGTGAAGCCTTGGTCGGTATGTAATGCTAATGGGAGGCTGCCTTGTTGCTAAAAGACGTTACAAATTAATCCACAAAAAACAACATATCAGATGATTGTAAAAGTGGAAATACAATAGTCTGTGTCCATAAAAAAAACATTATGTTCCAAAAAAGATTGCAAGTACAAAGATTAGGCGCCATTTTACCACTATATGTAGCCATCGGGAGTCAATATAATTCAATACTCTCAAGTGCAACAACAGAAACGTCTTATTAGCCTTCAGTTTCTGCGTGGATTGTAGCTTTTACCTCACAGGGACATTAGCCCAATTCTGTCACAGTGACAGGTGCAACGTTACTGCAAATCATTTGAGTGGATGGAAACTCACTGCCATCTTCTTGAGAAAGACTTGCAGAAGGAATTAATTCGAATGCAGTGCATTTGCGGTTTTGCTAATAACCCTGTTTAGACCTGGCGACTTCTAATCCGTGTTTTTAAGCTGTGATTGATCTTTCGTCGTCTCTGTCCTAATTGTTTGTGGACTGGCTCTTCTGTACTTCAGTTTACTGTTATAATGTTGCAATTTTAATACCTTTCAGAACAAACCACCCAACCTTGGTGAATTATTGTTAAAAAATGATGTGCATAAAATATTTAAAGCTTCTGCAGCTGGAAGAGCTGTTTCCTGTGCAGTACATGTCACCTCTATTGTATTCCCCGTGACATGGGTGACACAACATTAATATATGGCTCTCCCCATGTAACCCAGTCTTCCCTGAATGACATACTGTACGCGCAGCCTGGACGACTAGTCATTCATCTATATTTGTCATTCAACTTCAAAAAGAGTTTGACTTCTAGCTCTCGAGAAAGTTAATTAAATTGTTTCTTTCCACTCATGTGAGAGTTCTTTCAGATTTGACAAAATGACTGATGATTTATTGAGGCGGTTTTTTACCCGAGATATATTGATTGCACACCTGCAATGTAATCATCCATGTTGCATCACAGGCACTTAGATAATTGATTACAAATGAAAATTTAAACTCAACTGTGAAACACAGTCGTCCAGACCATATGGGTACAGTAGCACATAATCCATTGAATACAATACATTGAACCTACTTGAATTTTCCCTGGCACGAATTTATATCCAACAGAAACTGTGTAGTATTAATTTGGTTCTTTGTTTTTGGTTTAAATTCTTTGGTTGATAATGAGGTAAATGAATCAGTATCCAGAAAGGATCGGACACCGTGTTTCAAAATTATCAAACAAACTCGATAATCTCGGAAAGATAGCTTTGATAAGGAATTAACTATATGCATTAATTCCTTGATAAGTTGTTTTGTACTCATTTGCTACTATTACAAACCACATCACACCAATAAATCCTGTTGTTCTCCGAAGAACTCTGCATTGACTGCTTCATTTAAGTACAGACCAATCACAAATGTTTCTTTCTCCAACATTCCACAGAAAAACTAAGATAAATGTTGAGCAAATGCGGTGTGAAAGGATCTTTTAACGACTATCCCCCGCTGTAAATCAAATCAATAAAATCACAAAGATGAAATATCCTGAGTGAAACGGGTACTAGCCCTAATAAAGCTATTTGAATGTAATTGTGCACTGTTCATATTGATTTACTTTCATTACTTATCGATAAAATCACAGGATTTCCAATATCACTCAAGAGAATCAGATAAGGTTTCAAATCTGAACTATGTCACTTCAAATTGCAAATAGATCCTCATTAACTGCAGACGACGTAAATGTGTAGCAATAGAAATGTTGACCTGTCATAAGGTGTCAAGATATATGTTTCCTTTATTATAATGCAATTTTCCTCTTTGATATAGACAGAAACTGCATCAGATACTCTAGTGAATTGAGGAAGTAGGTCGGGCAATATATTACCATCTAGGTCTATAACGAGCAAATATGTTAGTCTACAATGTGCATGTATTATTGATATACATGACCCCTGTCGTTGTGCAGCTCATATTTTCTTCCCATAGGATCTAGATTCGTTCTCACTAAGGTTCACAAAGATGCCATAAAATAAAGTTGTGCCTTGGCGTTTTGCCTTTAAATTTCAGGTTGCTGCATCTACATGATCGAATGAAATACATTATTGTGCTAATAACAATGGTTATAGGAATAATTTCCCAAAGTTTGAACAAGATTTACCATTCTCTTTTTGAGTATTGGAATGGTAAATAGACCTTCGGCCCAATGCAAATCAAAGGTAATCAAAGGTTATTTTAACTAATATTGGCAGTAAAATTTCTCAAAACTTTACACAGCAATTCAATTCAGGTAGTAATTTATTCTCCCTGAAAATGTCTGTGGTCAACTGATATTCAGAACACGTTTCTATTGGTCTATTCACCACCATAATTCATTGCAATTGACTACAGTTCAATTAGATAAAATAGCTTGACTCTGTGTTGATGAGGTTGTTACATATCAGAAGTGTGTACTGGAACCTTAAAAGGGCAAACTGCTGCAGCATCCTCAAAAAATCAAAGAACATACATATCTTTCTTCAAAATAAACTGTCAACCTACATGAGAATCCATCCAAACAGGTCTACATTGGATAATGATAACTTCTTTGCCGATTAGCAAAATGAGGAGACTTACGTTCCTGAATGTACTTGTCCAATCATGTTTCACATAGTTGTTAAAAGACTGCACCAATAGGTTACAGGCAAAGGCACAAATAAGTTAACTATCACAGTTCGGTGAACTTACCAATCGGCAATGTTCACCAGAGGTCAGCACCATTATTTTACGGTGGCATTCTAATATGAGTATGAGGGAGATTGTACATCTCCCTGAGGGTTCATTACTATTGAACCATTTACCAATTTACCAATTGTGTCAATATGAAAGTGCAACCATCATTGCTGCTGTCATTGCTTAAGGATGCACCAGTACCACTATTAAAAACGTATTTCAAGAAACAGGTGGCTTCTTAAAAAAACAGGAAATTAAGTTGACTATGAGGCAGTATGTGGATTTTCACTTCTCGATCAAAAGATAAATACTGCACATGAGTCTACATGTAATATGCTATCTTGTGAAGTCACGATATCAGTTTCACCTTCCTACAGTCCTTTTATGAAAACCTTAGCTTCTTCTTTTTTGCCAGAGTTTTATGTTAAACTAAAACCCATTTCAAAATAAACAACTGATGTGTGTGGGAAAGAGCCGTAACCATATATACTCTGAATGAAAAATCACAAAGGATGGAGAACAAATTCTAAGATATGAAAATGGTTGTACAGCATGTCTTGAGAAGGCCAATTATTATTGTGAATGGTATGTACGGGTTCACCAATGCAATGACCAGCAATACACAAATAAACAGATTATGTGGTCAAACACTACACCCCTTGCAAAGAGCCTCTAGGACAAGGCTCTGTAGAATATTTATATATCACAAATTCAGTCTGGGGGGGAATGGATTCATTTTCCAATCAAAGTTCTATTGTCACATGTACACATCACCCCACCTCTAATATGCCAATCAGATGCCCTAGTAATGATAACTGGTTGTATCCAACCAATCACCAGGCAGGGTGAGCACCAAGATATGAGTGATATTTCTACTCCCCCTTGGTCAAAAGTATAGGATGTGGTCCCAGTAAGCTAAAACTAGTTTCTCTCCTAATTGACCATCCAAAGTAACTTCTTTTCAGAAGAAGTATGCTAAATTACTGTAATGTGTATGGGAGTCCAATGGAACACTAGGGAACTCTTTTGTAAGGTTTATTTACTATGTCAGTGGTTAGCTTGACCCTATTAAAGAGGTGTGTGTGTCTCCAGAAAAATATGACCACCACATTGTTAAGTACCACAAGTATTCAACAGGAACTTATCGGGTACAGAGGACTTGCTGTAAACATACAAACCTACATCCCAGAGTGATTCTGAGCACATTTATACTATGTCTGGCCACCTAGGTATGAGGCCACTGCCTGTGCACAGGCATACTCTGCAGTATCTTGCGTAGTTGTAGATATAATGCCACTGCTTCCCCTTACCGAGGCTACATACTGGGTAATTAATATTGCTGACATTATGAGACATATAAGAAAATAAACTTCCTACAGTTTACTTGTGTCCTTGGCTAAAACTAAAAGTTTGTCGTTAATATTACTTGTATTTTAATCCTTTCTGGCTTTGGGATGTGTTTCCCAAAATAAGCCACTGTGCTTCGGCATCCTAAGATGTTTAATCTCAAAATGAGCTGCTGTACCTTTAGCATCTTAAGATGTCCATTTTTAAATGCTCTTTCTCAAAATTAGACATGTATCGATGTACAACTTAATTTTTTTTAAATTTTGTTGGCAGATATAATATTTCCTTTAAATTTCATTTGTTGATTTCTTTAATAACCCCTCAATGATACACGAAAAGAGAGCAATTCTCTCCAACCAACTTCAGCTTCAGCATATTCTGTAAAGTTGCACACCATTTCTATCTATTGCTGTAGAATTCCTGTATTATCAAGAATTTTCTTTTGTTTTTTTAGGTAAGTACTTCGCTTTATTGAAAAATGCAAGACGTTTAGTGAGGTATACTTAAATATATCAAGAGCAATAATCTTGCACAAGTAGGCTGTCATAATTGTTGTTGTTGTCCAAAGGAGTTTCCTGTAATTTGAACTATTAACGTAAAAGAGAAACCGTGTACTTGAGCAGTGGTGTTCACTTTCATGCGGCTTTATGTAAGTTTATGGTTGTTTTCGGTGGAGTTTTACAGCTCCCTGCAGACATATTATGTATGATGAGTGTTAAATCCAGGATCAATGTAATCCTTTGTTACGAGCTTCATCATGGATCCAGGGGGTACCATAGTATTACATGTTAATCTGGAGCAGAATATATTACACACACATAGTGTCAGACTTCAAGTTACTGATAAAAGATTAATAAATTTGATAATTCATTCTGCAGCTTCACAGGGATTTACTTGGTGATTTGATGTTTTTTCAAAGCAACCTTTTTAAAGTTAACATTCGTAGTATTCCTTTTTTTCCTATTTAATTAGGTTAATTCATCTAGTTAGTTGAATTAGACAAATACTTCACGGATAGGGAAATCTACTCAAACATAGTGTATTCAACTTTCTATAGATAGTGTTAATTTATATTTCACTTTCCATGCCCTGAGCAAATTCTTTTTTCACTAAGTGACAATTATTTATCACTTTCCATGTGTAATGCGAATTTGTATTTTGGCCATTCATGAGTAGTCAACTAACCTGTGTATAGTGCAAAATTGACCTTTCACCTATCCATGCATAGTCCACTATTCATGTGAAATTAGATTAATTGGCCTAATTCATCTAATTCGCAAGATCCAAAACCAAAATAGGAAAACCTCGAATGGGATGTACAAAGGTCCAAATAATATTGCTAGTCAAACAAAGAAAATGAAAGCCACCGTGAGTATCAGATTTAATTGCAATTCGCCAGGAAACTACGACAAGTACGGCACCTTTTCAAGCGTTTACACTACAAAGCTATTCTCAATGTGAACTACATTTCGTCACATATTGGATGACAAGTTCATTTGTTGTTGCCTCGAGTCCTGTAAAATCCCTCTAAGTGTAAGAGCAACCTTTTCACAAGTTTCCCGTTTCTCAGTTCCATGATGAATTATGTGTGCCAACGACACGTGGTCCCGCCAGGTTACAGTGACAATTGGTAGAAAAATGAGTAGCGCATTGTTGCTTTCATCTGATATAACCACTATGTACAAATGTGTGAGCTTGTAAATTGGCAGCATCTACAGGATAAATACCTTGGACAATAAATTCTCAACGAAAGACTACACGTAAACGACCAGGGGGATACCACTTATGGTTGTCTTTCAAAAAATTGGATCTTTCCCGAAACCAGACAACCAGAATAACCCCATGCAAAGTTTACCTGTGTACCTAATGCTTCTCTGCATACGGACAATTTAACCTTTCATTTTTTCACATCTTACAAGACAGTAGATAGCTTTGAAAGAACATTGGTTTGTAGGGTAGTTTTGAAGTGTTAATAGGCAGTCACCCTGCCGGAAGTTCAATAAATTCTGCCATTTGCGATGTTTCAATAAATTCTGACTCAAGTTTTTGTATGGGAGTCTATGAGATTTTTTTTATATTTTAAAGTCTACAGGAAATGTTGTAATATTTGCATGAAACTTTTTTATATATAATTGTAGATATTATGAAGGACATCCGAGCTATGTTGAGACTTTTTAAGATTTGTTTCATATTTTGAGTACATAGTGATTCTAATTTTGAGTACCATTTTAATACATGTTACAAATCAAAAATTTGAAAAGTCTCAACGTAGCTCGGATCTCCTTCATAATATCTACAATTATATACAAAGAAGTTTCATTCAAATATTACAACATTTCCTGTAGACTTTAAAATATAAAAAAAAATTTCTCATAGACTCCCATACAAAAACTGGAGTGAGAATTTATTGAAATCATGGCAAATGGCAGAATTTATTGAACTTCCTGCAGGGTGCAACAGTGCAATTATGTGGTGGAAATTTGACCAAACATTGCAGATACATAACAAATATCAGCAGATTTGCTCGTCAATAGACAGTTTTATTACCCGAGGGTTGAAAAATTTGTTTATCAGCGTGAAGCAAAGCTGAAGGCTGATAAACTATAATTTTTCAATCCAAGGCTCATTAGCATTTCATTAGCTAAGAGAGTTGTGACATCATTAGCATACCATGCGGTTTTCCAAAATTAAACAAAAATGGTGGACTCGGCTGATAAATTCGAGTTTATGACCAAGGTCATTCAAGTACACTCGGTCATAAACTGTCTAATCAACTAGACACACCCCTGTCTGCCCCAATTCAGACACGTTATTGAGGTAAGAACCCCACGCAGTATTTATAAATGCACTTATTACCTTTGATAATATGTTAGTTTATAATGATTTAAACCTTCTAGCAAAATATCAATTTTCAACATTGTGAGTGAGACTCCTACCCTAGACCCATAAGTTATTTTTCTGGCATTATAGCATGAATATATTAAGTTTATTTTTAGTCATAATATGCCAAGCCAGAGTTGCAGAATGGTTTACAGTTCTGTACCTTGGCACACACAGTCATGAGTTTGAATCCTGTCATAGCCAGATTCCGGTAGCACTAAGTGACCCCGGTTCATCATGACTATACACCGAGCAACCATAATCCCAAACATGCGAATTGACTGAAATGGGCAACAGTTACACATGAGTGACCTACCCACTGAGTGCCCTCTGCTAGGGTGCAACACATGCTGTGATACCTGTTACTTAAGATACTTGTTAGCCCCTTTGGGCATGATTTTTATGTATTGCACTATCAACTTGTAACTATGACTAGAAGTACTACAATAAACATCTACTGTACAGATACCTCAACAAATGCATTAGAGTTATCACTACAGTCTGCCGAGATGATCACACATGCAGATATTAGTATGTCAAGCGCATACGGACTCTACCTAATATAACTGTATCGAGAGACGTATCAACAATACAAAGTGTTCACTATGTCAATACAGCGAAGCAAACAATTGACAACAGTCTTTATAAAGTTGCTATTGTGTTGCATACGAAAGTGCACATTCTTGAGAATAGGCGCTGTGAGTATTTATTTATCTGTTGCAGGTAAAATTACTCAATCAGGGTACTCACAACATTACAGTTATCACTAGGTACAAAGATATACATGTCAATTACTTGACCTAATACCTCTCCTTCCCCCCAAAAAATGAATGATGCTGATCCTACGAGCCAGCAATAATATAAACAATAAA
The DNA here is from genome assembly GCA_038406175.1 of Haplosyllis leylae. Taxonomy (NCBI): domain Eukaryota; kingdom Metazoa; phylum Annelida; class Polychaeta; order Phyllodocida; family Syllidae; genus Haplosyllis; species Haplosyllis leylae. The sequence continues at coordinate 5,615 of JBCAUG010666557.1, read as the reverse complement.
GACTCTTTTTGTAAATTACAAATAAAATGAAGATTTGAAAAGTGCTGAAGTCTTTGAAGCATTCAGGGATATTCTTGTTATTTTAGAAATCAGTAAACCATGACTGGTGGCGTTGAATTCGAAACGTATGCATTAAAACTATTACAAAAGATTTTAATCAATTCTTCAGCTATTTACAAAAATCAAGGAGTGAAGAATTCCACTTTGGTGACTCGTTAATGTGCAATTTATTACCAGACTTGGGCAAGGCTAAACTTAATTTGCTACCAGACTTGTGCAAGTCTAAACTTAATTTATTACTGGACTTTACTGGTGTGAGTCTAAACTTAATTCATTACCAGACTTGTGCAAGTCTAAACTTAATTTATTACCAGGCTTGTACAAGTCTAAACTTAATTCATTACCAGACTTGTGCAAGTCTAAACTTAATTCATTACCAGACTTGTGCAAGTCTAAACTTAATTCATAACCAGACTTGTGCAAGTCTAATATCCCTCCCCCACCCTTCCAAGTTTTTGAGTTTTCTGATGTTTGTTTCAATCACCCCCTCCCACCTTCCATTTCTGGGGTTAGTTTCATTCTCATCTTGTGTGGGTTCAATCTCAACTCATGTGCTCCTCTCCATGTGAAAATAATATCTTTCACCTGGCGTGGAAAAAGTCCCAAAATAGCCGTGAAGCAACCCCGTTTCCATTAATAAGGTACCTCTACGAGTCACCAATTAAGACTGGCACTTTGGCACAACAGAAGGCACCATTAACTTAAAGATCAATAGCTCAGTTGGTTTGAGAGTTAGTTTTGACTCCCACTGCCACCAAAGCATAAAATGGTAAGTGGGTAAAGGGGTTTGGCTGCCATGCCGCCTGCCAAGAAGTGAACAGGTAAACCTGAGGAATCCATTGTGAACAAGCTACAAAACGAGCAAATGAAGAGTTCCTCCTGAGGCAGACTTCCCTGGAGTCCAAAACAGAGGAACCTATGACCCAAAAAAGAATAAGTATCTTCCTTTTATTGTTTGAAAAAAATCATGAAGATAAATTTAAGACAGTTATATGTACGTATTGACAGAAGACTCCATGTCACGTTGATAGCTTCTCTTATTAGATTTAATGGCTGAATTCAACGTTGAATGTCCTTTCGTACCCTGGGTAGGAAATCTCTTATTTGTTTTACTTCTACAGCAGAAGATGGCATTCACCAACTCCTGCCTGAATCTAGTTCCAACAATACAGTACAAGACCCCATTGACACTGTGGTTGGAATAGACAAGCAAAACAATGACAGAGTAGATAACAGGGTCTGGAACCAGTGTCATGGCATAGGACAAAGCGGCTGGAGCCGTCAAGCACAAAAACATCACTGAAACTGTTATCAACATAGCTGTTCCCTTCATAGCAGACTTACTCAGGGCTTGATTTGTGGACTGTGTTGTTGAATGTCTATTCTCCCATTTGGCTTTCAAATATTTATAAATGATTGCACTGTTCATAATTAGCATTATGACAAAGGGCCCAAAAGAATAGACAATTCCATCAATGTGTGTGAGAATTTTTATATAACTGGTAGGGACCTTCACCCAACTACAATACGAATAATGGTAATATGGTCTTACATCTGTTAAGAAAAATATCTGGCAGTTAAATGCCAGAAAGATCAGAGCACTGATAGAAGTTACCCATTTTGCTGTCTTCACAGTACAAATATATCGAGTTTTGAGGGGAAAGTACAAAGCGAAGAATTTTTCTATCGACATTATTGTTAAAACCGTAGACGAGTGGTCACGGCAGAAGAAGATGAACATTCCGAGTTTGCAGTCTGTCCATGTGTAGGGATTGATAGCCGCAGGTGAAATATATATGATCCAGCCCATAAATGCCCCGGCCCATAGTATGCCTGAAACAAACAAATAAAACGATTCGAGATTTTCACAAACTCACGAAATTGGCAATAATGGCAATATTGGCAACAAAAAATTTTAATGTGACCCAAGTGAGCATTAAATGTAGAACCTCATTGGCGTATCGTTGAATTGTCTTTTGTCGCTGCACCACTTGAATCTTGGATTTATATCATTCAGTTAAAACCAACAGAGCATGGCAAAGTGGATATCTTAGATTTTGTTGCTGAAGAATATCCTCTGTCTCTGGTCTGAAATCAACTTCAAGACGGGGCGGATTTGATTCAAGGTACTCACTATATTTGTGTGTGTCTGGGAAAGACGGGGGCAAATTTAGTCAAGACAGGTTCATATAGATGGGGGAAAACGAACTGTGCAGTGACATACAATTAACTCCATTCGAAAATTTGTCTAAACTACAAAATCTTCTTTTCCTGGAAAACATTTCAATTTAAGAAAATAACTACGTACCTGTATCAACTATTGCCAAGATAGACATATAAAAACATGTCGATACATTCCTCAATGAGCTTCCCTGCATCACTAAAAATGCCATCATGTTTCCAATGGTTCCAATTACAATCAAAAACGGTCGGACTATGATGTTGATCGTTCGCACAGTTTCATAATTGTATGGATCAAACACAGTATCATTTACATCAGATATATTTATGAAGGGAGGAAACTGTCCTGGATTCAAATGTCCCGTTGCCATTTTATGCTGCACAAAATAAAAAATGTAAATCCAGTAAATAGTAAAAGATGCCCCTGCCACAAAATGTTGATATACTATGAGGTTTTCGATAATAAAATACAATCACCATACCTAGATTCTTGGTAAGTAACTAAAAAGTCAGTTACACATGTGAAAATATTTTTATTGCAATTTGCATTGATTTTTGTCACGTTGCTTTGAGGAAACCTTTAGATCTAAAATATATTTTGAGAGTTGCCACATTAAAAAATATTATGAAACTAAGACTCTTAACTTCGTGGAAAGTTATGATGTCAACACCCTGCAAGAACATCATAAGTTTCGTAACGTTTCTTACCTCATTAAAATTCTTACATTGGTTTTATAATGTACATGATGAGAATTTATAGTTTACATTTAGAAATATTTAAATAAAACAGTAGTATTTAGCTGGAAAATGATAATTTCCTATTTTTTATGTGGATAAGAAGATCCAACTGACAGAGAGACGTTTCAAAATATTTAATTCCGAAGGGATGACAACTCAGTGTCAAAAATTTCAGTTTTTTCAATAATTTTCTAATCTATGATATATTTCAAAAGTTGAAAAGCTCCCTATCAGTTGAAACTTCTTATCAACCTAAAGAATAGGAAATTATAATTTTTCAGATAAATATTGCTGTTTCTTCAAAATATAAAAAAAAAATTCTCGTAGATGTCCAATATAAAGCCCGTGTCAGAATCTTGTGATATTTGTGTTTTTTACGATTAAGAAATCTGAAAGATCTGTCAGAAATAAAATGGAATTTTTATGAATTATCATAATTGAAATTTTACAGATAGGTGTTTGCTGACCCCTGCGAGAATCTGTATACTTAATTAAATGAATAACATCTACAATAGCAAGGACTAAAAATCCACATGTAGATCTGTCAGATCTGACAGAAATGCATATCTTGAAAAACTAGAAAGTCGAATTTGTCAAAACCGATTGATGTTCTTGCAGTATGGCGAAGCGAAAAAAATAAAATGGAACATGGGTTCCATTAGCAATGATAAATACAAGAAAATATCACACTAGCTTCTGTACTTTTTCCGAACGAGTAAGCGACAGTATTGCGAAGGAAAATAACTGTTGGTTTCATAGTATTTAAACCATCCCAAAAACAGCTTCATCCCTTTGAACGACCTTTTGCGGGTACAAAAGTGTCAAAATGTAAAAACATTTAGTTGAATTGGAGAAATGCTTCACCAATTTATAACATGTAATGTAAAATAATTTTGACTATTCATGTATAGTGTTCTATCTGTGTATTCATTTTATATAGATCTATACCTTTTCATTAAAAGTAAACTGAACTGTGAAAAGCGTAACTGAACATTTTACCAAAAAAGGAAAACAACGAATGTATTTCTTTTCCTTCTTGAGTCTGGCAAGTGAAGCCCCACAGATCGTGAAGCATTTCTGTTGCCAAGTTAATAAGTTCCAAAATAGGTCTGATGAGTAATTTAGGGCGCATTACGAGAGCAGAAATACATCATATCTCTTGGACTGTAGAACATGGCAACGACACTTACCATTAGCAATAAAAATGCACTTACATTTCAAATTATCTTGGAATCCTTTATCTTTGTGCAATTATCAAAAGAATTTGACACCGAAGATGCTGATATTAACAACGAAAAGCGTTGAATTTGACAGATATTGAACTAACCCTATCTCTGCTGACTAGTCGTACACAAGCTCTCATATGTCTTGAGTGAGAAACGTGGTCGCATAATAGAGTTTTTCACAAATGCTTTTCAATACAAGAATGGCAACATTGCCAACTTCGTTTTAGCTCTGCCATTAAAAATCAGCTTGTGCAATAAAGCATGTAACCTTGAAATATAATCCTCGTGTACTCCTTGATTTCTTATTTCCCATTTGTTAACATAAGTTGGTGCAAATAAAGGAGGAAATTGCAAACATATGGCAATACAAAGTTGGCAATAATGCCAATAATGCCAACTTTGTGTAATTGTGAAAAACTCGATTTGCCTCATATGATGCGTGTTCACCTCAGGTGTTACGTCCCCTCATTAACCAGTTTCCCCGTCCTTCTCATTTTGTCTCAAATACATGTTTAAAGACATTGATAACTTATGCAGCTATATTTAAGGTACTGATTAAAAAAGAAGCTGCACAAGATAAAACCGCTGAACATAAAATACTTTCATTTTCACTCTACTTGTGGACATCTGTAAGGGCCCCTTCACACTAGACGACAACGATGCACTTTTATCTATATTTGTTGTCGTCAGGAATGAAAAATGAAATATGTTGCATGGTTACCAATTATACCATTCACACTCGACGACAAGAAAAATAATGTTGTTGTCGTCAAGTGTGAAAGGGCCCTAAGATAGGTGAATACATGAATGATGTTTTCAGATGATGGACAGTTTGGATTGCATGCTTCACCTGTACATCTTTTTCCTCTCCTTTGAAAACGTAGTCAAATTGAAGAGCTGTAAAACATTTCCACGATGTTTCACGATGTATCCTAATCTTTCAGGCACAGCTATACAACATGCCTCCATATCAATCTTTTGCATTGACAATATTAATTTTCCTCAAAATTAGCAAAATTTGCATTGAATTCGGTGTATCTGACAAATAACTTGGGCATGAATTGGGATGAAGAGCCTGTGTGTTGTGTGTGTTTAGTGGCTGTGTCGTAAGAAATTGGCCTGCTACACAAGAGGTCAAATGTTCGAATAATTATTTTAATTGCAGCAATTTTCCATAAACTCACTTGCGCCTTTACGGAGATGTCCTGGCAAATGAAGCTGGACGGCAGTAGGTCATAATACGAACTTTATTGTACCGTCACTCCCACATACAGACAACTACTTCACGACCATGAACACAATCAAGTTTTTCACGATAAGATCAAATTTTACATTTTAAGACAAAATTTACATCAGACATGCTTTAATGATTTTTCAAAATGTGAAATGGTGCATGAAACAAACTTCAGT